>SNVD02015383.1:0-11859 GCA_013180625.2 Boswellia sacra | reverse complement strand
AAACATTTAACACAAACTTGAATGATGCTTGCAAGTTACTAAAACTCCAACTGAGTGAACTTGAAGAAATCAGGAATGAGGCTTATGAAAATTCTAAAATCTACAAAGAAAAAATGAAGGTTTTCCATGACAAATCCATTGTTAGAAAATCTTTTGAACCTTCACAAAAAGTTCTTTTGTATGATTCAAGATTGCATTTGTTTCCTGGTAAACTTCGGTCTCGTTGGACTGGGCCTTTCATTGTTAAAAATGTTTTTCCTCATGGAGCAGTTGAAATCGAGAACCCAAAGAATGGTAATGTGTTTAAAGTTAATGGACAACGGTTAAAACCATTCTTTGAAAATTTTGCCCAAAACGAAGAGTCCATGCTTTAATCGATCCTTTTTAAGGATTGATTTTTCCCGGTCAAGTGGCGGATACGGTACTCCGTGACATTTAAAGTCGGTTTTTCAGTTCCCTAAAAACTGTTGCTCACTTTGCACCCATTTTCTTTTCTTCTCTGTCATTTTATTCACATGGATACCATTCTCTCAAAATTGCACAAACATTTTCCCTCTCTTCCTCAAAATGATTTGCTTAAAATTTATAAAGCTCGTGCAGAAAGACTAAGGTTGTTGATGCGTAAGGGTATTCCTGCTGATTTAAGATGGTTAATTGAAGCCAAGGTTCGATTCTCTTGTGAGTTTTCAGATAATCTTGTTTCCCATATGCCAGGTTTGGGAAAAAGCTATTATGCCAAAAAGCGAAGAGCAAAAAGATTGCAAGTTTGTCACAAATGTGCAAGATGGACTTGTAACCAGCGTTGCCGCTCCTTGGGATATTTGTCTAACAATCGAGAGGATAAATTACAGTTCATCAAGAATGGACTGAGTAAGGAGTCTTTGGATGATATCCGAACGACTCTTGAGACGCATTCTTTTGGACTTGTGCAGCGTGAAATTTTTAATTTGTGGACACAATTCCGAGATGAGCAGGAACGCTATAGTATTGGGAATCTGACTCAAAACGACCCTGTTTGCCAGTTTATAAGAAAACTGGATGGGAAGCATATCCCCAACTCATAGAAGGTGTTTAAGCCGTTTCTGAGACGTTAAAACCAGAGGCAGATGTGAGACAGTTCCACAAATACTGTACATATGCATGCGTGCCATCATTTTTGAATTTTAAAACCTCATTGCTGTCATTTTTGAATTTGTATCTTTTGTTTGACTTATGGTGTCTTATTTCATCATCTTTTGACCTTTTTTTTGCATTATTGTCAACTTTTTCAACAAGCAACCGAGCTACCTAGATAGATATCATCATTAACATACCTTTTTGCACTCCATAAATACCACATGTCTTGTTCTCTTCTTCACAAATAGTTAGAGAGTTACATAGACATGGAGGGAACTTCAAAACGTCGAATCCAAAGGATATGTATATTCTGTGGATCTCGACCAGGTAAAAGTGAAGAGTTCGTAGAAGTAGCAAACTATTTGGTAGGCTACTGGCTGAAAGAAGATTCATGGGTTTATGGGGGAGGGGTTTAGCCTCGGGTTATGGGTGCGTATCAACAGTCTGCACACTGTAGGAGGCAAAAGTTCAAGGTTAGGAGGATTCCTAAAGCTGGGGCACTGTAGAAAGCATTGTGGGAAAAACGGTTGGGAAGGAGTTACAAGTCTCCTCTATGCATGAACGCATGGCACATATGCTCATCAATTCAGATGCCTTTATTGCTTTACCAGGTGGCTTGGGCACTCTTGAAGAAATTTTTCAAATTGCCTCTTGGGCCCAACTGAATCTCCATCAAAAACCCATAGGTTTGTTGAATGTTAAAAATTTCTTTGATCCTTTGATAAGTTTTGTTGATGCAGCTGTGGAACAAAATTTTATCCCTCATTCAGCGAGAAAGATCCTTGTTTCTGCCACTTCTGCTCGTGAGTTACTTGACAAATTACAAGAAGTTGAGTATGAACCTGACCCAGCTAGTACTCAAATTAATTGGGAAGGAGGGCAAAACAAAAAGTGCAAATTGGATTTGAATCTCCGTTTGTAATCTTTTTTCTTCTTGTCCTTTATTTTATTTTATTTTACTTTTAGCATGTTATTTTATGAGTCTTTCAGGGGCAGCTCTCGTGAATAAAAGAAGCTTAGGTAAGTTCCTATTAATTATCTCTCTAATTTAACAGGTGAGGGACAAGTGTTTAATTTAGTTTGGGGGGAAGGGAAGGATAGTAGACATAAGTGTGTCTTTGAAATTTTATTTTTTCTTGAATTTTAAAAAAAAAAAAAAAAAGCCCGAGTTGGTAATTTAGATTCAGAGTGCGGTTGTTTTTAGGTTGTTTTGTTTGTAAGGAGTTCAAATCCTCTTGAGACGCATTCTGGGTCCGGAATGGCAGAGTAGGGAGGACCAGTTTGAACTCTTGAAACCCATTCTAACCAATTTGTCATTTTATTTTGATCTTGTAAACTCATTTTAGCTAACTTGATATTATTTAGTCTTGATTTTTGAATTTATAACAAGGAGGTCTTATTCATTTCACTTTGAATTATTCAAATCTATGAACTCTCACAACCTTATCATAAAAAAAAAAAAAAAAGAAAGAAAAATTGTGTGCTTATGTACTCATTAAGCAAGTATTCATGAACCTTTCTTCACACACACACACATACCTTGATGTGGGTGGCAAAATGAAATGTTGTAATATTTGAGTTCTTTTGTTTGTTTAGGATAACAACACAAAGGAAGGGGAAAGTGTTTAAAAAAAAAAAAGTGAAAAAAAAGAGAAAAAAAAGTGAAAAAAAAGAGGAAAAAAAAAGAGAGAAAGCAATTGTGGATAAGTTTGGTCTCGTAGCCTCCTTAATTCGAGCAGTTAAGCTCGAGGGGTGCCTCAACACCTAATACCCCAAGACCAACTGGTTTGGGAGCTATTGGCCCAAAGCTCGCTACATGGATTAAGGAGAAAGCTTAATGGGATTGAACATTGCACTCTCCACAAGTTCTAAGTAAAAATAAAGCATCCGCAACCCGAGTCGTTAAGCTCGTAGGGGTGTCTTAACACCTAGTGCCCTAAGGCCAACTGGTCTGGGAGTCATTAGCCTAAGACTCGCTACATGGGTTAAAGATGCATTCTTTATAAAAAAAAAAAAAAGAAGAGAAAAAAGAGAAAAGAAAAAGAAAAAAAATACATAAATAATGATGCCCCTACCTAAGGTTGTTAGCCTTAACAAATATTAGAACCGATATGGCTTCTTTCTAATAAGCCCCATAGTCATGTGTTAACTGAGCACAAAAAGGAGGTTTATTGATATCTTGACTGAAGGGTACATGAGTCATAAAAAAAAAAATGATAATAATCATTGGTTGAGAGTTTGTTTATTTGGATAAAATCAAGGAGAGTGCAATAATGACCACCTTGGATGGAAAATTCTATAAATCACTTCTAAATAATAACGCTTTAATTGCTAGGTACTAGCAATAAGCTAGTTGGGGGGTGTGATGAACACTTAAATATGCATGTTTAATAAGAGTTTAGTTCATCATATTGCATTAATAGTGTCATTAAATTCCTCAACTTAAGCATATTTGTAGCATTTGTATCTTTGGAATTAATTTCTCTTAATTTTGGTTTTGTTACAGGTTCAGTAAAATGGGCATAACTCTCTATTTATAGATCAGAATGGTGCAATTCTTAATGTTTTGGAAAGCTGATTCAATTGTCTACAAGATTGCATTTCACAAGCCTAATCAAATTCGGGCTCTTAGTGGACTAAAATTGGGCTTGAAATGAACCCATCTACAGTCTCGGCCCAGTCTGACCAGGCCTCAGTATTTGGACCGTATCTCTCAAAATACGTATCCAGATTGTGCAAATCAATATGTTCTAGAAATCTGAGAGAAATATCTACAACTTTCATGAAGACATGTGATTAAAATTCTCAACATTTCAATGTCAAAATTGATGGTCAAAGTCGGTGCCTAATGATCCCAATTGTCAAAGATATTTACAACTAATATTTGACAATTATGCCCTTGTAATTTGACAAGTTTGCCCCTGGATGTATCGATAAATAGAGGTGCCTTGTGACCCATTAGGGCATCTTGGCCTTGGCTGGAACATTTTGGCTTTGGCTAGGATCTTGTATTGTGTTTTGTGTGTTTATGTTATTAATGAATTTCCTTTTTCTTGCATTTTATTTTCTTTCTATTATAATGTTCTTCTAATTTCTCGTTTGCTAAGGTGAAAGGGTGAAACCCTTGATATGAGAATAAGGATTCTCTAACCCTTAATATGTGCTTAATAATCTTAATCTTATAATGTTTATTTAATATGAGTTATATTTAATTTCTTAATCAATCTTGACACCACTCGTAAAGTGGAGGTCTTGATCCATTGTCGACAATCCTTAGCACATCACATGCTTGGATCCTTTCTAGATGATGTATGGTTCTTCCTTACCGACACGAATCTAGTTAGGAACCTTGATTTGTTGTAGACATATGATGATTGGCACAATGGATGCTTGAACCCATGTACAAGAAGTGGTATAAATATTGGTAATGAAACAAATATAATTCATATAACTAAAATGGGTTAATTATTATTATTTGAAATATCAAGGGCGGATCCCCTAACCTTAGCCTTCATTGTTATTGTGTTAATTCTTCTTGTATTTTAATTATTCTATTGTTTATGAACTTTTTATTTACTATGGTAGGTTCTACCACCTTATGAAATTGTTCTTAATTTACTATGGTTGGTTATACCACCTATTTCCATGGATGGTTTTACCTCCTCTTGCTTTTTGTTTTATATTTGAATGGCCGGTAATACCGCCTACCATCTTACATATTTATTGATATTCTCTTGTCATCTATTTGAATTATCCATACCATATTCGCTTAGCTTATAATTTGTAGCGCTTAAATCCCCTTCCTCGTGGATCGACCCCGGTCTCACCGGGTTTTATTACTTCGACACTCCTATACTTGGGAGACAATCCTTTTTCGGATGTATCAGCTTCCCATCCAGTTTTCTTATAAACTGGCAAACAGGGTCATTTTGAGTCAGATTCCCAAGACTATAGCGTTCCTGCTCATCTAGGAATTGTGTCCACAAATTAAAAATTTCACGCTGCACAAGTCCACAAGAATGCGTCTCAAGAGTCGTTCGGATATCATCCAAAGACTCTTTACTCAGTCCATTCTTGATGAACTGTAGTTTATCCTCTCGATTGTTAGACAAATATCCCAAGGAGCGGCAATGTTGGTTACAAGTCCATCTTGCACATCTGGGACAAACTTGTAACCTTTTCGCTCTTCGCTTTTTGGCATAAGAGCTTTTTCCCAAACCTCATTGTCGGGTAGAATTTCTCATTATTTGGTCTGGACAATATTTGAACAGATTATGGGTCACCCAGTAAAAATTTTTCACCTCGGGTTTTAAAAATTTTCTTTTGTCTCTTGAGCATTCCAATGAGGGGCATTTTCCCTGTCGCAAGAAAAATTTACAATGTTAGCAAACCAAGGTTTACGTAGCAACAGAAAACTAAAATTCATCAGGGAAAGGAATCATTGATAGGTGAAGTTTCAATTAATGTCTCTGTCGTTAGTCTTGAAAGATGATCAGCAACGACATTTTCGGCTCCTTTTTTATCCTTTATTGTGATGTTGAATTCTTGGAGCAATAAGATCCACCGTATCAATCTAGGTTTTGCATCCTGTTTAGTCATTAAATATCTCACAGCTGCATGGTCAGTGTAAACAATTGTTGGAGAGCAAATTAAATAAGATCGAAATTTATCCAATGCAAATACTACTGCAAGTAGTTCTTTTCAGTTGTTGTGTAATTCATTTGTGCATCATTTAAAGTCCTACTTGCATAGTATATTACATAGCCTACCTTCTTTTCTTGTGTCCTAAACAGCACCAACGGCATAGTCACTGGCATCACAACATCAATTCAAAAAGGCAAGTAGGACCAATTCAGGAGATTGCATAATTGGAGCAGTTGTTAAAAGTCCAATTAGGTATCAAAGGCATTTTGACTTCTTGAGTCCACATCCAACGGAAGTATCGTTATTAAGGAGGTTACAAAAGAGGTTAGATTATAGACACTGATGAAATGTCTTATGAAAACCTCCATAAAAATCCAGCATTGGCCTCTAAGAATGAAGAACCTCCTATAAACATGTTTTCGGTGGAGCCAAATGGGAAATTAATTCACGTTTGCTTATCCACTTTAATTCCTTTAGAAGACACTACATGACCTAATACAATTCTCGAAGTGACCATATAATGACATTTTTTCCAATTCAAAATAAGACCTTTTTCTACACACCTTTTTAGGACTTTTTCTAAATTTTCAAGACAATTATCAAAAGAGTTTCCAAAGACAGTTAAATCATCCATGAAAACTTCTAAACAATGCTCAACCAAGTCACTGAAAATGCTTAACATGCATCTTTGAAGATGGGCTGGGCATATCATTACAAAGTCCAAAAGGCATTGATTACCCCCTAACTGCCAACAGTGCAAAGGGGCAACGTGGTGGAATGTGGTCGTTTCTGGGCTCATGTGCAAAATGGAATTTGATTAGTAAGCCTGAGAGTATCCATCAAGAAAGCAGTAGTAGGGGTTTCCTGCTACTCATTCAAGAATTTGGTTAAGGAAGGGTAAGGGAAAATGGTCTTTTCTAGTGACAGCATTTAATTTTCTATAATCAATGCACATCCTCCAACTAGATGAGACACAAGTTGGCAATAATTCACCCTTTTCATTTTTAACCACTGTGATGCCAGATTTTTTAGGTACTACTTGTGTAGGGCTTACCCACTTACTATCAGAAATAGGATAGATAATTCCCACATCAAGTAGTTTGAGAACTTCAGCCCTAATGACCTCTTTCGTGTGTGGATTTAATCTCCTTTGAGGTTGTTGAGATGTTTTGGCATTTTCCTCTAAATGTATTCTATGTGTGCAAAATAAAGGGTTAATGACTTTTATATCTTTTAAAGTCCACCCAATTGCATTTTTATGCCTTTTAAGCACTTTTATCAACTTACCTTGGTGCTCGCATGTGAGGGATGAAGAAATTACCACCGGATATGTCTGATTCTCCCCAAGATAAGCATATTTCAGTCCTTCAGGTAAGGCCTTCAATTCTAACTTGGGAGCTTCATCTTCCTTGCTTTTATTCATTTGCCCCAATTCTTCAAATCTTGATTTTGAGCCTTTTTCCATCACCTGTGCACAATCCAATAAAGAACACGTATTAGAAAGATCAGACTCTAGTTCTATACTTGATTCTAATGAATTCACTAGACAAGTTTTCAAAGGGTCAGAAGAACTCCCTTTTTGGATGTGACCTTCCACAATAGATTCGATCATATTAGCCTCCTCAATTTCATCTTCTTCTTTATGTGGTTGTTTGCACATATTGAAAACATTAAGTTCCAATGTCATGTTCCCAAAAGATAGCTTCATGACTCCATTCATGCAATTAATCAAAGCATTAGAGGTAGCTAGAAATGGACGCCCTAAAATGACAGGAATTGAATTACATACTTCCACTGGTTGTGTGTCCAAGACAATAAAATCCACTGGGTAAATGAATTTATCGACTTGAACTAAAACATCTTCTACTACTCCTCTTGGTACTTTAATTGATCTATCAGCAAGCAAAAGAGTCACAGAAGTCGGTTTTAACTCACCTAAATTGAGGTTCTGAAAAACCGAATATGGAAGCAAATTCACACTAGCACCAAGATCAAGTAAAGCTTGTTCAATTTTATGCTCTCCAAAAACACATGAAATTGTAGGACAACCTGGATCCTTATATTTCACTGTATTATTATTTTGAAGAATAGCACTTACTTGCTCGGCTAGAAAGGCTTCTTTTTCACATTTATTTTTCTTTTCACAGTGCACAAGTCTTTCAAAAACTTTGCATAAGAAGGTACCTGTTTGATCACATCAAGCAAGGGAATGTTGACCTTTACCTGTTTAAAAATTTCAAAGATTTCAGAATTGTGAGTTGGCTTCTTTTGTGTGGCTAATGCTTGAGGAAATGGAGGCACAGATGAGGATTTGGTTTCCTCTTCGCGAGGTGTTGGTTTGGCAACCTCTTCCTGCCCTTTAGAGATCGATTCTTCTTCTTTCTCACAAGGGTCAGGAATGTGTTTTTCAACAATTTTACCATTGCGAAGGGTCATGACTGACTTGGCTTGGTCAAAGTAATGGTTACTTGAACTTCCTGCATTTGAGTGAGATTGATCTTTGGGGTTTTGCAATGTTTGAGAAGGAAATTTTCCCTTCTCTTGGATGCTAAATGTAGATGCAAATTTTGCAAGAGTTTCTGACAAAATTGCTAATGTTTGAGAAGTTTGACTATTGAAAGTCTCTTGCTTTGTAATGAATGAATGCAATGTTTCTTTAAGGTCATTCCTAGGAAGAGGGGCATATGCATGATCATGAGAATTTTGAAAATTTTGTCGTGCTTGAAAAGGGACTTGTGAAGATTGTGCATGATTGCATTTTTTCCAGCTAAAATTTGGAGATTTCTCCACCAAGGATTTAGTAGGTTTGGAACTAGGATTGTGATTTGGCCTTTTGAAAGTGTTCAAGGCATTGGCTTGCTCATGGAGACATTCCTTAAAGGCAGGCAAAGTTGGGCACTCATCAGTAGAATGGTCATTGTCATCACAAATGTTACAGACATTTTCTTGAATAGATTTCAATTGACCACTCTTTTTTATCTCTAAAGCCTCGACTTTTCTAGCTAGGGATGCGAATTTGGCTTGAAGGTCATGGTCTTCCCTAAGGTTGTAAATACCTCTATTGGATGTCGAGGTTTGGGCCTTGCTTGGTACATCATAGGTGCCAGCAGTGTCCCAATTTTGTGCCTTTTCTGCCAAGGAATCTAGGAAGTCAAGTGCTTCCTCAGGGTTTTTTTCTTTAAATTCTCCATTACACATTAATTCTACTAGTTGCCTATCTTGAGGTGTTAACCCTTCATAGAAGTGTGCACCTATTCTCCAAGTTTCAAACCCATGGTGAGGACAGGTATTAAGTAGTTCATTATACCTATCCCAACATTGGTAAAGGGTTTCTCCTTGTTTTTGGGAGAAATCAGAAATTTGTCTTTTAAGAGAATTTGTTCTATGGGTAGGAATTTTTTTTTTCAAAAATAGTTGTTTCATCTCATCCCATGAACTGATGGAATTCGACCTCAAATTTTGTAGCCATGTTCTAGCTTTATCTTTTAAAGAAAAAGGGAAAAGCTTTAATCTAATGGTGTTTATGCTACAATTTGGGTCAGTGTAGGAGCTACATACCTCTTCAAAGAGTTTCAAGTGTGAATATGGGTTCTCAATGTCAAGGCCATGAAAAGTGGGTAGAAGTCGAACAAAACTTGGTTTGAAATTGAAATGGATTGAATCTGGAGGAGAAACTACACAAGATGGTGCAATAGTCCTTACCGGATTCATGTAGTCTCTGAGGGTTCTTCGTGGTTTTGATCATTTTGTTGCGAACGGTTGTCCCCTTCATCCGTGAATATTTCCACATGATTGTCGGCCATGTTTTCTAAGGAAGATGATGTTTTTCTAACAAGTCTACCACTAGATGTTCGTGACCAAATTTTCATGCAAGAAAGGGAGAAGAAAAGAGAGCAAAAGATGAACACACAAAAAATAAAAAATTTAGATCTAAGATGAGAAAAGAGAACATTTACAATTTTGCACGCCAATTTTTACCTTCCCCGACAACGGCGCCAAAAACTTGACACATCCGAAATAGGATTGTCTCCCAAGTATAGGAGTGTCGAAGTAATAAAACCCGGTGAGACCGGGGTCGATCCACGAGAAAGGGACTTTAAACGTTACAAATTATAAGCTAAACAAATGTGATATGGATGATTCAAAGAGGTGACATGATAATATCAATAAATATGTAAGATGATAGGCGGTATTACCGACCATTCAAATATAAAACAAAAAGCAAGAGGAGGTAAAACCATCCATAGAAATAGGTGGTATAACCAACCATAGTAAATTAAAGAACAATTTCATAAGGTGGTGGAACCTACCATAGTAAATAAAATAAAAGTTTATAAACAATAGAATAATCAAAGTACAAGAGGAATTAACACAATAATAATGAAGGCTAAGGTTAGGGGATCCGCCCTTGATATTTCAAATAAGGATAATTAACTCATTTTAGTTATATGAATTATATTTGTTTCATTACCAACATTTATACCACTTCTTGTAAATGGGTTCAAGCATCCAATGTGCCAATCATCATATGTCTACAACAAATCAAGGTTCCTAACTAGATTCGTGTCGGTAAGGAAGAAACATACATCATCTAGAAAGGATCCAAGCATTTGATGTGCCAAGGATTGTCGACAATGGATCAAGACCTCCACTTTACGAGTGGTGTCAAGATTGATTAAGAAATTAAATATAAATCATATTGAATAAACATTATAAGTTAAGATTATTAAGCACATATTAAGGGTTAGAGAATCCTTATTCTCATATCAAGGGTTTCACCCTTCACCTTAGCAAAAGAGAAATTGGAAGAACATTATTATAGAAAGAAAATAAAATGCAAGAAAAAGAAAATTCATTAATAACATAAACACACAAAACACAAAACAAGATCCTAGCCAAAGCCAAAATGTTCCAGCCAAGGCCAAGATGCCCTAATGGGTCACAAGGCACCTCTATTTATAGATACATCCAGGGGCAAACTTGTCAAATTACAAGTGCATAATTGTCAAATATTAGTTGTAAATATCTTTGACAATTGGGATCATTAGGCACCGACTTTGACCATCAATTTTGACATCGAAATGTTGTGAATTTTAATCACATGTCTTCATGAAAGTTGTAGATATTTCTTTCAGCTTTCTAGAACATATTGATTTGCACAATTTGGATATGTATTTTGAGAGACACGGTCCAAATACTGAGGCCTGGTCAGACTGGGCCGAGACTGTAGATGGGTTCATTTCAAGCCCAATTTTGGTTCACTAAGAGCCCGAATTTGATGATGCTTGTGAAATACAATCTTGTAGACAATTGAATCAGCTTTCCAAAACATTAAGAATTGCACCATTCTGATCTATAAATAGAGAGTTATGCCCATTTAACCGAACCTGTAACAAAACCAAAATTAAGAGAAATTAATTCCAAAGATGCAAATGCTACAAATATGCTTAAGTTGAGGAATTTAATGACACCATTAATGCAATATTATTAACTAAACTCTTATTAAACATGCATATTTAAGTGTTCATCACACCCCCCAACTAGCTTATTGCTAGTCCCTAGCAATTAAAGCGTTATTATTTAGAAGTGATTTATAGAATTTTACATCCAAGGTGGTCATTTATTGCACTCTCCTTGATTTTATCCAAATAAACAAACTCTCAACTGATTTTTTTTTTTAATGACTCATGTACCCTTCAGTCAAGATATCCACAAACTTTCTTTTGTGCTCAGTTGACACATGACTATGGGGCTTATTAGAAATAAGCCATATCGGTTCTAGTATTTGTTAAGGCTAACAACCTTAGGTAGGTGATATTCATTCATTTTATACATTTTTTTTCTTTTTTTTCTCTTTTTTTTTGAAAGAATGCATCTTTAACCCATGTAGCGAGCCTTAGGCTAATGACTCCCAGACCAGTTGGCCTTAGGGCATTAGGTTTTAAGACACCCCTACGAGCTTAACGACTCGGGTTGCCGATGCTTTATTTTTGCTCAGAAACTTGTGGATAGTGCAATGTTCAATCCCATTAAGCTTTCTCCTTAATCCATGTAGCGAGCTTTTGGCCAATAGCTCCCAAACCAGTTGGTCTTAGGGTA
>SNVD02015382.1:0-11783 GCA_013180625.2 Boswellia sacra | reverse complement strand
ATGCGACTGAGATGGTCTGCAACTAAGTTTCACTTCCCTTCTTATCTTTGATCTCCAAGTCAAATTCCTGTAAAAGGAGTATCCACCTGATACGCCTTGGTTTAGCATCTTTCTTTGTGAGCAAGTACCTCAAAGCTGCATGATCAGAATAAACGGTTACTTTAGTACCAATCAAATAAGATCGAAACTTTTCTAAAGCAAAAATAACCGCTAGCAGCTCTTTCTCAGTGGTAGAATAATTAAGTTGAGCATCATTTCAAGTCCGAGATGCATAGTAAATGGCATGTGGAATTTTGCCAATTCGTTGACCCAAAACGGCACCCATAGCATAGTCACTTGCATCACACATGATCTCGAATGGATGATCCCAATTTGGAGATTAGATTACTGGAGCTAAAGTCAAGAGTTCCTTCAGTTTCTCAAATGCCTCCTTGCATTTCTCATCAAATTCAAAGGCCACATCATTTTGTAATAATCTGCATAGGGGCAATGCTATCTTCGAGAAATCTTTGATGAATCTACGATAAAAACCTGCATGACCAAGAAACGAACGAATATCCCGCACACTTGTGTGAGGTGGTAAGGAACATATAAGATCTATCTTGGATTTATCAACCTCTATACCCTTAGCAGAAATAACATGTCCCAACACTATACCCTGATCTACCATAAAATGACATTTCTCCTAATTCAGAACAAGGTTAGTTTCTATACATCTTTGAAGTATAAGGGTAAGGTTGTCAAGGCATTTATCAAAAGAATAACCAAAAACACTAAAGTCATCCATAAATACCTCAATAATGTTCTCAACATAATCAGAGAAAATACTTACCATCCACCTTTGGAAAGTGGCAGGGGCATTGCAAAGACCGAATGGCATGCGTCGATAGGCAAATGTACCGAATGGGCATGTGAATGTAGTTTTCTCTTGATCCTCAGGGGCAATGACACTCTGATTATATCCTGAATAGCCATCAAGAAAACAATAATGAGAATGACCTGCTAATCTCTCCAGCATTTGATCAATGAAGGGCAAAGGAAAGTGATCCTTGCGAGTTGCAGAATTGAGCTTTCGATAATCAATACAAACTCGCCACCCGGTTTGGATACGAGTGGGAACTAGCTCATTATTTTCATTCTTAACCACCGTAACACCAGATTTCTTTGGAACAACTTGGACTTGACTCACCCACTTGCTGTCCGAAATTGGATAAATCACACCCACATCTAACAATTTCAGGATTTCTTTCTTGACAACTTCCATCATTGGAGGATTCAACCTCCGCTGTGCTTCTCGAGTGGGCTTGGATCCTTCTTCTAATAAGATACGGTGCATGCATATGGCTGGGCTAATACCTTTGATGTCAGCGATTGTCCGCCCAATTGCTATTTTGTGATCTCAAAGCATTCGGATGAGTTTCTCTTCTTGTAATGGTGCAAGGCCCTTTGCTATTATGACTGATAAAGTGTCTTTCTCACCCAGGAATACATGCTTCAAATGATCTGGAAGAAGCTTAAGCTCCAAGGCAAGTGCTTTCATCACAGAAGGAAGAAGTTTCTCATTAGATAAAGGCAATTCAATGTACAAAACATCATACCTGTTTGTGGTGATAGCTATAGTCTCATCTAAGCTTGCCACAGCTTTCTCCACTTCTTTAGACACTTGTATCAACTTTCTCGATTCTCTGGAATTTCTGCCCTGATCTGCTCACTAATGGCTACTTCTAATGCATCCTTGCAAGTTAACTCAAAAAGTTGTTGTGCCAAAGAATCGATAACATCCACTGCAAAAACAGAATGCAAGTCACTAGGGTACCTCATTGCCTCAAAAATATTGAAAGGATCCCCTCGCCATCAATTCCCGTGAGAGTGCCATCATGAACATCAATCTTATTTGGGGCAGTTTCAGAATGGTCCCCCAAAAGAATGGGTGTTGGATTGGGAGATGTCTCCTCCTCCATTTCCAGAACATAGAAGTCTGCTGGAAAAACCAATTGATTCACCTGCACAAGCACATCTTCCACAACTCCCTTGGGATATGCATTAGAACGATCAGCAAGTTGAATGGTAATACCAGTTTCCGCAAGAGGTCCAAGATTTAAAGAAGCATAAATAGCATATGGCATGATATTAATAGATGCTCCTAAATCTAACATAGCTCTTTCAAACTTGGTTCTACCAATGGTGCATGGAATGGTGAACGTACCTGGATCTTTGCATTTCGGATGTGAATTTTTTTCTTTGGCAATACAGCTGAAACATTTTCCCCCACGCTTACTTTCTCATTTCCCTTCAACTTTCTCTTGTTGGGGCATAACTCCTTGAGAAATTTTGCATAACGAGGTACTTGCTTAATAGCATCCAGAAGTGGTATATTTACCTCGATCTTGCGAAAAGTTTCCAGGATTTCCTGTTCTTGTTCCTCCTCTTTGATTTTGCAGATCTGCTAGGAAAAGGTGGAGGAGCAACATATGAAGGAATATGAGTTTTAGGATTTACCTTAGAAGATGATGTTTTATTCATGGTGGAAGTGGTGTCATCGCCTTCATCAGTTTGTGATTTATTTGGTGGAATCTCTAATTGCTTCCCACTTCTCAAAGTTACAGCACTAGCATTCTCTCTTGGATTGATCACCGGCTGAGAAGGTAATTTTCCTGAGCTTTGACTCTAAATTTTGCTCATGTTAGTGGCCAATTGTCCCATTTGATTTTCCAGGTTTTGGATACTTGCCCTAGTTTCCTGCTGAAATTGCATTGTGTTCGTGGCAAGTGCTTTAACAATATCCTGGCGCATGACGTACCTGCATTTGTGGAGACTGGTTGTGGTGGCTAGTTGTGGTTGTGCTTGCAATTTTGCTGCACCCTTGGTTGATTGAAACCTGGTGGTCGATTTTGCATGGCATTTGGGGCGATTGGTTGATGATTCCCATATCTTAAATTAGGGTGATCTCTCCATCCAGCATTGTAAGTATTGGAGAAGGGTCATACCTTTGCCTTGGTTGTCTTGGAAATCCACCCATGGCATTGGCTTGTTTTGTATCTCCTTCTTGCAAAGTTAGACACATGTCGGTTGGATGGTCCATGGCAGAACGATACTCCACATACATAAGATTGATGCATATGTCCTACAGTCATTTTTTTAACAAGAGAGGTAAGCTCAGAAAGTTGTTGTTCAATGTTCGGGGTACTTACCTCATTTACTCTCCTTGGTAGTTGTGGCTCAAATTGGCCGCTGAATTGTTGGTAGTTTGTTGCCATGTCCACCTAAACACAAACAATCATAAAAGAAAAACAAAGAAAATATGAATCAACAATGAAAACAAAATAACAAATCGATTAGAAAATCAATCCCCGGCAACGGCGCCAAAAACGTGATGTGTTCGAAACTAGCAAGTATACTAGTCGCACAAGTAATAAAGTGATAAGTAAGATATCGTTCCCACGAGGATTGATTTTAATTGAATTTGTTATTTCCAGCAACAATAAACTAAACAGGGGGGGATTTTTGTTGAATGCTTTACTAAATGAAATAAGAATGCAAGTAAAGAATAACAAAACAGAAAGTAAATTTGAATGAAAAATCAATAGGAGAAAGCTGGTTAAGGGATCCTTCTCTACACAAGATATGGATTTGCGAATTAATTGTAGAATTGTCATCTAATTACAGCATTGAAGTTATCAACCGTAGATAATAACAAGCTCTATTACCCCAATCTTTCCTTACTTTGTTGTTAAATAAAACAAGCTCTTTATTTAATCTCTATCCATGAAACAACCTAGAACAAGCTCTCTGAGTTTAATTCAATAGATGCATTATGATAAGAAAGATAGGTTGATCTAAGCAATAAACACACAAGCTCGGATTATTTAACTTAGGTTATATTCTCCAATTGTAATCTCTGATCACAATTTTGCTACTAAGGATTAGACATTCAAGACAATTACGGATCAAGATTTCTAGTCTAGCAATAGACAACAACCAGATTATATTCAGTTGGTCATTCCAAATACAATCCAGCAAGCAATCACAAGCATTAGATATAGAAAATACAAGCAAATTCAATTAGAGAATTGGATAACAACTTCTTGCACAATCAACTTACAAAAACCATATCAGGGGCTTTGAAATCACCCTCAACCAATTCAGATTCAGTTACACATGTTTAAGAATGTGGTAAATACAATACAACATGGAGACATTCCAGAAAATGAAAGGGAAGGGAAAAACTTAGCAAATTTGATGTAGTTTGTTATTTTCCAGCAATAATAAACTAAACAGGGGGGTTTTGTTGATTGATTAACTAAACTTAATACGAAAGCAAATGAAGAATAACACAAAGCAAAGTTAAATGGAGTGAAAAATCAATGAGAGACACTTGGTTAAAAGTTCATTCTCTGCCACAAGATATGAATTTGTGAATTAACATAGAATTGTAATCCAATTACAGCATTGAAGTTATCAACCGTAGATAACAACAAGCTCTGCTATCCCAATCTTTCCTTACTTTGTCGTTAAATAAAACAAGCTTTTTATTTAATCTCTATCCATTAAACAACCTAGAACAAGCTCTCTAAGTTTAATTCAATGGAAGCTTTACGATGAGAAAGATAGGTTGATCTAAGCAATAATCACACAAGTTCAGATTATTTAACCTAGGTTGTATTTTCCAATTGCAAATCTCTGATCACAATTTTGCTACTAATGATTGGAAATTCATGACAATTACGGATCAAGATTTCTAATCTAGCAATAGACAACAATAGATTATATTCAGTTGGCCATTCCAAATACAATCAGCAAGCAATCATAAGCATTAGATATGGGAAAATACAAGCAACTTCAATTAGAGAATTGGATAACAACTTCTTGCACAATCAACTCACAAAACCATATCAAGGGCTTTGAAATCACCCTCAACCAATTCAGATTCAGTTACATATGTCTAAAAACAGCATAAATACAATACAGAGAAATTCCAGAATTGAAAAGGAAAAGAAAAACTTAGCAAATCCTTTGAAAATCTCCATTGTAGATGAATCTCCTTAGGATTGTAGTTCTTCCTCTTTCCAATCCTTCTGTCCCTTAGCAAATCCAGAACTGCCCTGGCCTATAACACTTCCCCCCTTCAAGTTATCAAAATAAAACCCTAAAATGTTTTTAAATACTCTGCTACAGTAACCTGCTACAGTGTCCCGTATTATACATGCTACAGTGATTTGTGGAATTACATTTCTATACTTCGCACACTGTTTTGATTATAACTTTTGGTACACTGAATGGATTTATAAACCGTAAATTTCTCCAGAAAATAGACTTCGAGAGCTTTCCAACGGTATATAACATGTCATCGGGTTCATTGTATATCAATACAATTACATCCGAGAAGATCACTGACTAGCAGAGGTGAAAATGAAGGGTTTTACTCCATTTTTGTGCAAGTTGCTCCAAAACTCCTACAAACATCAAAACCACACAAAAACATAAAAATACCAGGAATATAGCAAAGAAACATGGACGAATTGATATGAAAATGATATATAAATAGACACTTATCAAATTCCCTCACACTTAGACTTTGCTAGTCCTCGAGCAACTACGACGATGTGAAATAAAACTAAACCGAAACAGAATCAATAAAAAATTAAAACACACAAATGCTTCATCTTGCAAATAGGCCTCAAAGATTGTACTTAATTATAACCCAAGGAAAACGTCAAAATAATGCAATTGATCAAGAATTATATCTCAAAGATTAGTTTCACTTCATTTCAATTCCTCAAGTGTGTGTGTGTAGAGCCATTCTCACCTAATCACTTGTAACCCGGATGAGTTTATGCATAAAATGAATCATATTTAATATTGAAGATGTGTGTATAAATGAACTCCATAGGCCTGCTTTTCAAGTCACTCTCCACTAATGTAGACATGCACAACACCAAGGATCAGTAGGACTTTATTAAGCTTGTAACGTTTGACTTGGGTGAAGGTATGATAAAGGATAATAATTTGGCTCAAATCACCCACAAACATATAAATCATTCAAGACTATGTAAAGCTCAACCCTATAACACAACTTCATTTTAATTTACCAGGTTACTCTCCCAAACTTATTTAGAACACTCAAATCTTTTTTTTTTTTTGCAGAAAACAAAAGAAAACTACACCCCCATACTTTGTTGTTTCATTCTTTTTAATAACACTTAAGGGTATAGATCTCTTATTCTTCTTCTTTTGTTCATTTTTTTTTTTCTTTTTTTTATTACACTTCCCCTAATTCCCCCACACTTAAACAACACATTGTCCTCAATGTGTAAGTACGTGGACGATAAGTACAGATTGTTTTTTTTTTAACAACTTCTCAGAACTCACTTGCATTGCTCATGACACATCCCAACCTCCTCTAACTTCCCAAAACCAGAACATAGCTCATAATTTAATTGTGAATGATCTATATGCTCATAGATAAAGGATAAACTGTTTGGAACAAATTCATTTTAGGTTAGGAAAACTTTTAGTGAGTTAACAAAGAAAAAGGCTTACAGAGGCTCAAAAGGGTAACTAGGGATCAATTTCTGTCAAGGTTGGCTATTAAGGCTCAAACGGTCCAAAGATGGCCTAAATCATTTCCCCAATGTTGCACAGCCTAGGATTTCGCCTTGAGTGACCATCAAACAAGTTCTAGAATTCATTGAAATCTGAAGAAACATTTAATTACATAAACTTTCTCTAAGTGAACAAATAACTCAGTGATAATAGCTCAGTGCTCAATGTTGCGCAAGGAATCAAAAGCAAAGCGAAAACCAATAAACATTCCAAGCACACAGATCCATGCATCATTTATCATTTTCCAATAGTTATTCTTAATTCAATCATTGCCTTATCATTGACCCACAAAATGCAAGAAAAGAGGTACTTGGCATTGTTACACCTTAGTCAAGATTGTATATTTCAACAATCCTTAGGACCAGTAGCCCGCAAACTTAAGGTTTCCAGCCTATATACCTTTATTATGAAAGAACAAAAGAAGAAACAAGACACTTCAAACAACATGAAATAAACAAACTATAGATTTATTTAGAGAGAATGCATTTCAAGAGTTAAGGAAAACCCATATTCTGCCATTCTCAGGTTTTCCACAATGTTTTTTTTTTCGAATCGAAACTGATAAAGACAAAAACACACAACAACTCTAAATTACATAAAACTAAACTTACTCATAAAATAACAAAGTCCAACAAGCCAGCAAACAAAAACAAGTCAGTTAGAATGGGTCTAAAAAAGTTTAGAAGTTAGCCTCCTTATTCAGCCATTATGGATTAAAGAAATCCAGAATGCGTTTCAAGAGAACTTGAACTTTTTAAGCCACCACTCTAAAAGCCAAGATTAGAAAAATATTACCTGGGGTGAAAAAAATAACCTGAAAAAAAAAACTCAAAAGAAATGACATGAAAAATCTCAAATAAACACACTAAAAAGAAAGTAAACAAAAACAAAGCAAACAAATAGGTAGAGATTACAGATGGAGCGTTAAATCTAGTCTACGCCTTTTATTGCCTTCTCCAAACCAATCTATCCGAGCCGTTGTTGGATCAGGCGAATAGACGAATTCTTGGAGTTTATCAATTAACTCCATTGCAGTTGAAGCTGTAACCAGGATTTGCCTAGCCGACGGTGAGATAAAGTTTTTTTCTACAGCTTGATCAAGAAAGGACAACAAACCATCAAAAAAATTATTGACATTTAACAAACCAATGGGTTTCCGATGGATGTTTAGCTGTGCCCAAGAGATGATTTGAAATATCTCCTCTAATGTACCATAACCACCAGGTAAAGCTATAAATGCATCGGACTTAACAATCATATGTGCAATACGCTCATGCATGCTAGAGACCTGTAACTCTTCCCCGATTGTATTGCCTACGATATCTCACACAGCTAATGGTTTAGGGATAATGCCGAGAACTTTGCTCCCTCCTAGGGATGCAGCTGTGGACACACACCCCATTAACCCAAGACTACCCCCTCCATAAATCAAATTAATACCCCTCGCAGCTAATGTCCTACCAAGATCAAGAGCTGTTTTTGTAAACTCTCCATCTTTACCAAATTGCGATCCACAAAATACGCATATATTTTGGAATGGTCGAATCGGTGTGTTTCTCCATTTATAAAAGTGCTCTAATTGTGTAAGACAATGTGCACGTTAGGTATTATGCACCATTCACGTGCAAGACAGGTTATAAAATAACATTGAAAATATTTTCACAATGGATAGATATACACACGTAAAACTCTCAAATTTGACACATGGGGACATAATTTCGGTGGGAGTAGCTCGATGCAGATTTATCGCCACAAGATTTGAAAAAATGAGATATGCTTTCGGCGGGGGGGTTGACAAAAAATACACACTTGTCTCCTGATGCGTTCGAAACTAGCAAGTATACTAGTCGCAAAAGTAATAAAGTGATGAGTGAGATATCGTTCCCACGAGGATTGATTCTAATTAAATTTGTTATTTCAAGCACCAATAAACTAAACAGGGGGGATTTTTGTTGAATGATTTACTAAATGAAATAAGAATGCAAGTAAAGAATAACAAAACAGAAAGTAAATTTGAATGAAAAATCAATGGGAGAAAGCTGGTTAAGGGATCCTTCTCTACCACAAGAGATGGATTTGCGAATTAATTGTAGAATTGTCATCTAATTACAGCATTGAAGTTATCAACCGTAGATAATAACAAGCTCTATTACCCCACTCTTTCCTTACTTAGTTGTTAAATAAAACAAGCTCTTTATTTAATCTCTATCCATTAAACAAACTAGAACAAGCTCTCTGATTTTAATTCAATGGATGCATTATGATAAGAAAGATAGGTTGATCTAAGCAATAAACACACAAGCTCGGACTATTTAACTTAGGTTATATTCTCCAATTGTTATCTCTGATCACAATTTTGCTACTAATGATTAGAAATTCAAGACAATTACGGATCAAGATTTCTAGTCTAGCAATAAATCACAACCAGATATATTCAGTTGGCCACTCAAATACAATCAGCAAGCAATCATAAGCATTAAATATGGGAGAATACAAGCAACTTCAATTAGAGAATTGGATAACAATTCCTTACACAATCAACTTACAAAAACCATATCAGGGGCTTGAAATCACCCTCAACCAATTCAGATTCAGTTACACATGTTTAAGAACGTGGTAAATACAATACAACATGGAGACATTCCAGAAAAATGAAAGGGAAGGGAAAAACTTAGCAAATTTGATGTAATTCTCTTTGGATTGTAGTTCTTCCTCTTTCGAAGCTTCCTTTCTCCTTCAAGAACTCCAAGAGATGAAAGAATTCCAGAGCTGAAGCCTCCACCACGTTCTCCACTCTTCAAGTTATGAAAATAAAACCCTAAAATGTGTTTAAATACTCTGCTACAGTAACGTGCTACATGTCCCGTATTATACATGCTACAGTGATGTGTGGAATTACATTTCTACACTTCTCACACTGTTTTGATTACAACTTTCGGTACACTGAATGGATTCATAAACCGTATATTTTTCCAAAAAGTAGACTTCGAGAGCTTTTCAACGGTATATGATATGTCATCGGGTTCATTGTATATCAATACAATTAAATCCGAGAAGATGGCTGACTAGCAGAGGTGAAAATGAAGGGTTTTTACTCCATTTTTGTGCAAGTTGCTCCAAAACTCCTACAAACATCAAAACCACACAAAAACATAAAAATACCAAGGAAAATAGCAAAGAAACATGGACAAATTGATATGAAAATGATATATAAATAGACACTTATCAAATTCCCCCACACTTAGACTTTGCTAGTCCTCGAGCAACTAGGACAATATGAAATAAAACTAAACCGAAACAGAATCAACAAAAAATTAAAACACACAAATGCTTCATCTTGCAAATAGGCCTCAAAGATTGTACTTAATTATAACACAAGGAAAACTTCAAAATAATGCACTTGATCAAGAATTTTATCTCAAAGATTAGTTTCGCTTCATTTCAATTCCTCAAGTGTGTGTGTGTAGAGCCATTCTCACATAATCACTTGTAACCCGGATGAGTTTATGCATAAAAATAAATCATATTTAATATTGAAGATGTGTGTATAAATAACTCCATAGGCCTGCTTTTCAAGTCACTCTCCACTAATGTAGACATGCACAAAACCAAGGATCAAGTAGGATTTTATTAAGCTTGTAACGTTTGGCTTGGGTGAAGGTATGATAAAGGGTAATAATTTGGCTCAAATCACCCACAAACACATAAATTATTCAAGACTATGTAGAGCTCAACCCTATAACACAACTTCATTTCAATTCACCAGGTTACTCCCCAAAACTTATTTAGAACACTCAATCTTTTTTTTTTTTGCAGAAAACAAAAGAAAACTACACCCCCACACTTTGTTGTTTCATTCTTTTTAAGAACATTTAAGGGTATAGATCTCTTATTATTCTTCTTTTGTTCTTTTTTTTCTTTCTTTTTTTTCTTTTTTTTTATTACACTTCCCCTCCCCCACACTTAAACAACACATTGTCCTCAATGTGTAAGTACGTGGACGATAAGTACAGATTGGCTTTTTTTTTCTTTTTTTTTTTTTACAAACATAATAGAACTCAATTGCATTGCTCATAACACATCCCAACCTCCTCTAACTTCCCAAAACCAGAACATAACTCAGAATTTAATTGTGAATGATCTACATGCTCATAGGTAAGGGATAAACTGTTTGGAACAAATTCATTTGAGGTTAGGAAATCTTTTAGTGAGTTAACAAAGAAAAAGGCTTACAGAGGTTCAAAGGGGTAACTAGGGATCAATTTCTGTCAAGGTTGGCTATTAAGGCTCAAACGGTCCAAAGATGGCTAAATCATTTCCCCAATGTTGCACAGCCTAGGATTTCGCCTTGAGTGACCATCAAACAAGTTCTAGAATTCATTGAAATCTGAAGAAACATTTAAATTACATAAACTTTCTATAAGTGAACAAATAACTCAGTGATAATAGCTCAGTGCTCAATGTTGTGCAAGGATTCAAAAGCAAAGCGAAAACCAATAAACATTTCAAGCACACAGATCCATGCATCATTTATCATTTTCCAAGAGTTATTCTTAATTCAATAATTATCTTATCATTGACCCACAAAATGCAAGAAAAGAGGTACGTGGCGTTGTTACACCTGAGTCAAGATTGTATATTTCAACAATCCTTAGGACCAGTAGCCGCAGACTTAAGGTTTCCAGCCTATATACCTTTATTATGAAAGAACAAAACAAGAAACAAGGCACTTCAAATAACATGAAATAAACAAACTACAGATTTATTTAGAGAGAATGCGTTTCAAGGGTTAAAGAAACCCCCTATTCTGCCATTCTCAGGTTTTTCCACAATTGTTTTTTTTTAAATCAAAACTGATAAAGATAAAAACACATAACAACTCTAAATTACGCAAAACTAAACTCACTCATAAAATAACAAAGTTCAACAAGTCAGCAAACAAAAACAAGTTAGTTAGAATGGGTCTAAAAGGTTTAGAAGTTAGCCTCCTTATTCAGCCATTATGGATTGAAGAGATCCAGAATGCGTTTCAAGAGAACTTAAACTTTTTAAGCCACCACTCTAAAAGCCAAGATTAGAAAATATTACCTGAGGCGAAAGAAATAACCTGAAAAAAACTCAAAAGAAATGACATGAAAAATCTCAAATAAACACACTAAAAGAAAGTAAACAAAAACGAA
>SNVD02015381.1:0-115973 GCA_013180625.2 Boswellia sacra | reverse complement strand
CCCCCCATCATTCCACAACATCAGGTTGATCTGCTGAAAATTTGTGAATTTATGGTGCATAAAAGCTACAGGCTTTGAGAAAATGGTGTAAACCTTGCTGATTTTCTCACTTATTTGGGTTTCTATTATAAAAATTGAATCTTACATGTAAAGGTTTTTATATAGAGTAGATATTGGTTTTGGAAAGATGATTAAAAAAATGTGTGTATTGGTATTATATGAGTCACCGATTCATTTTATTTGAGGGAGCACCACTTTTGTATGGTAAAAATCAAATCTTCCCTCATTTCGTTGATATACATACTTATGGGTATGTTGTGTTAGCAATAATGGGTTTTGAAATAACAAAAAGTGGGTTTTTGGTTATCAATTATTTGTGTCTCTTTTAGTATTTGAAGGTTTAGTATGATAAAAATCAAGGCATTATGTCAGTTAACAATGGTTATTAGGCTTTTACTTTTTATTTATCAAAACTTTTTTCTTGATGTTTACTTAAATGTTAATGGGTTTTGAATTTTATTTTGATTTAGTTGTCTATTTGTGTTTGTTTGAGGAGCCATGGGTTTCTAAGATTTTTTGTTGTTTTTGCTTTGTGGTATTATAAGCAAATGAAGGCAGAAAAGTAGTTTACTTGAAGCATTATGTTGTAAATTGGTTCATGGTTCATGGGGAGCCGGAGGTAAGTTTCCTCTGTAAATTGGAAGAAAAGCAGTAGTTTTCTCCTTGGTTTTGAATTAAGAGTTCTGTCTTTCATTTGTTCCTCATTTTCTGCTTACAAAAGATGCACTTATTTTTGTAGAGAAATGATGTGGTTGAGTACTTCGGAGAGCAGTTGTCAGGTTTCGCTTTCGCTGCCAATGGGTGGGTGCAATCCTATGGATCTCGCCGTGTTAAGCCACCCATCATATATGGTGATGTAAGCCGTCCCAAGGCTATGACTGTCTTCTGATCCTCTCTGGCTTAGAGCATGACTGCTCACCCAATGAAGGGAATGCTTACTGGCCCAGTGACCATTCTCAACTGGTCCTTCATCCGAAATGACATGCCAGGTATAGAAAATGAAAACTAGTAGAAGAAACTGGGATGCAAAAGAAAAGAGTAATTACATTTGTTTGCTAATCTATTCAAATGGCAATTTTTATTCAACATAAATTTTTTTTTTGTCAATATTCCAGATTTGAAACCTGCTATCAGATTGCTTTGGCTATCAAGGATGAGGTTGAGGATCTTGAGAAGGTAGGTATCAATGTTATCCAAATTGATGAGGCTGCCTTGAGAGAAGGGTTGCCTCTGAGGAAGTCTGAGCATACTTTCTACTTGGAATGGGCTGTCCACGCCTTCAGGATCACAAACTGTGGTGTCCAGGACACTACTCAGGTTGATTTCCTCTTTACTGCCAATTCGACATCTCAAATATGGTAGCTGATTATTTATCTGACCCTTATTTCCAACTGGCAGATCCACACCCACATGTGCTATTCCAACTTCAATGACATCATCCACTCGATCATTGGCATGGATGATGATGTGATTACCATTGAGAACTCTCGCTCTGACGAGAAGCTCTTGTTAGTGTTCCGTGAGGGGGTGAAGTATGGTGCTGGAATTGGCCCTGTTGTTTATGACATCTACTCTCCCAGAGTACCATCAACAGCAGAGATTGCTGACAGAATCAACAAGATGCTTGCGGTGCTCGAGACTTTTGCAATGTTGACGGGTTGCAACACATGGAATCTAATAACAAAGGGAGTTTCTGACAAGACTCAGAAAACGGGTTGCAACACGATTGAAGGACTCTCAAAATACATTTGCAATGTTGACGACATTCAATGAAGTTGATATGTAAGCTCAGTCCTACTAATATGCGTGCCTCCCTATGCTTATATATTTGATTATTTTTGTTTCATTTCTACAGTATTGGTTATTTTCCCCCTTTTTATACTGTTGGTTTGTCTTCAATCAAACTTTTCCTTAGTTTGTTCTCTGTTTTTTTCTTCGCTCTTTGATCTTCACATGCTCTTATCTTAATTTATAGAGTGATTATATTATTTCCACTCCCTTTGTTATTAGATTCCATGTGTATTACATATATATGTGTTACTGTCAAGTTTGGGTTTAATGGTCTGCAGCTAATATTTGGTCGTAAGTGAGTGAAATTCGTGGAGCTCTGAATTGAAGTGCTTAGAGATTTTGTCTTTTGGTTTTTGGGCTGTACCCTTTTGATTTATTCCTCTCTAATGCTTAATTTCTAGACTAGCATTTCTGTGGCTGGGTTGATTGTTTTAGATTATTCTTTCATCTTCTCATATGGGATGATTGCTTTAGTGACCAATTGCATGCACTTGCTATTTTGATAATCAATACAATTGGAATTTGTTATAAAATTGTCTCCTTTAGTTTGACATTAGTTTTGAAGTGTTGAAGGTTTGCTGCCTCATTTTGCACATTTTTTAATTGTGAATGTCAGCTTGTAAATTAAAAAATCAGTACAAACAATTTTTTGTCACCCAACATCACAAGCTTATGGATGAAAAATAATTAGAATTAAGTTACTTGCAACCATAATTTTGCACCAAAACTGTCACAATTCCAATGTATTAAATAGACTTAAATTATCTTTAAGTCTAATTTATTTTTTAATCATAGACATATTATCATATAGCTAACAAAAAATTCAATAAAATGAAAAAAAAAAGTGAACAAAAGACTACTATTCTGAAAAATTAATATATAAACATATTTATAATTAATGGATTTCTAATAAAAAATTAAAAGATTATTGATTTTATTTGAAAATCAAAGATTGATTGTTGAATTTAATTTATTTTGTTAACTTTGTGCAAATATATTTGATCTCAATCTATTCCTTTTATATTATTTTCCACTATTTGGGTAGTATTCTTCTTGTGTACTTATATTATTCCTTTAACAACAGCAATTGGAGCAATATTTGCGACTACATATTTTGTTTGCACTTTGCAGGGATGCATTCCATGCAAAGTTGTCATGTTGCAACTTGAACTCAACAACACTTCTAGGTCCATTCATTATATTTTGACATTATTATCGGAATTTGAATCTGCTTCTCTTTCTTCTTCCTTTTCCATATTTATAGTTTTTAATTTTTTATTTGGAATTGACAAAGAGAACTTTGATTTTTCTACTGTTTTTACAACAGGTAGAAAAATGGAAAAGGTGACACAAGGCAGAGTTTAAACTGGTAAGGATGCAATTTCTAATGGTCTAGTTGATGCCATTGGTAGGGTTTCTCAAGCTCTTGCCATTGCAAATCAAAAGGCTAGTATACTTGAAGAGAAGCAGGTTAGTTTAAAATATATATATATGAAAGATTAAAGTAAGATTTTTTTGAAAAGTAGTGGGCCTCTAAAAGCCTAAAAGCAAGATTCTTTTATATTTTCTTGCTTTTGCTTTAATCCTCTTTGAAATCGAGAACATAATTTAATTATGAAAGCATAATAATGATGGTGTTGCATTGACTATAAAATAGAATAGTGACAGTTAGTGCATAGTAAAAGAATCATCACAGTAACCATCTTTTTCTTGGTTGATTAATAAATTAATATACTAAAGTAATATTATTGTGAAAAATCTTCACGAACCCAAAGGAAGGTTTCAGTTTTACTTTCTTTTTTTTTTTGAATCTTTGATGGTGGTATTATCTTGTATACATCATATCTAGAATGTTTAATTATATGTTTAAGAAATATTCTGGATACCCAACAACAACTACATATTATTTATGGTGGATTTTATGTTTTTATTATTTGGGATGAAGTTGGTTATAGTAGTAGTAATGTTATAAACTCTACCCATTAATATTGAGGATGCTGCTAGGAGTGAAAGTAAAATTGAAAAAGCGCTAAAGGTTCATTCTCTTTTCGTTAGTTATAGGATTAGATTGGAATTTTTCTTCTCTTTTTTTTTTTAAATTTTTTGTTAATTGTTTGTTTGAATGATGCAAGAAGGAGAACAGCTTGTTCATGTTAATCAGGATACATGTTTGAACTACAGAGTTCTGGACGTGCGAACACCTGCAAATCAAGGGATTTTCCGCATTCAGAGTCAAGTTGGAGCTGTAACGTTTCTTCTCTCTCCCTCTCTCTCTAGTCTATAAATACTTGACTTATTTTCATTTTCACCACTAGGCATCTTAAAATTAAATTACTTCCATTGTCGTGCAGATATTTAGACAGTTCTTGTTGTCTGAGGGATTTGTTGAGATCCACACACCAAAATTGATAGCAGGCTCTAGTGAAGGTGGGTCTGCTGTTTTTAAGCTGGATTATAAAGGCCAACCTGCCTGCCTGGCTCAGTCTCCTCAACTTCACAAGCAAATGTCTATTTGTGGAGATTTTGGTTGGGTTTTTGAGATTGGTCTCGTTTCTAGAGCAGAGAATTCATTCGCTTAGGCATTTGTGTGAGTTTACGGGTCTTGATGTTGAAATGGAGATTAAGAAACACTATTCTGAGGTAGAATTGGATTTTTTGTTGGTTTGATAGTCATGTCATTGATTTTTTATTTTTTAGTTTTAGTACGTGAGTTTGTTGTTGTAGGTGATGGATATTGTGGACCGCTTATTTGTTGCAATGTTTGACAATTTGAATGAGAAATGTAAGAAAGAACTTGGAGCTGTAGGGGAGCAGTATCCATTTGAACCTTTGAAGGTCATTCTTTCTTTGTGAATTTAAAACCTTGAAGTTGTGTTATTATAGTCTATTTAAAATATACTAAGTATTTTTATTTTAAGCTCTATTCCATTTAGGAAAGGTGTCCAGAATATTAAGATTTATGCCCCTTTAAAGTCTATTTTGTTTTGAATCTCATTATTGCTTGTATTAAATGTTGCAGTATTTTAACTTATTTACGAAATTTCCATTTGCTATAAATATCTCATCTCCTATTCATTTTCATTTTCGTTGTGCCCTCTTCGTTTCTACCCTAGCCGACTTCCTCCTTCATCACTCCCACATTAATCACAAAATTCATTGCCATCTCATTTGCCAACTCGATCTCTGCCTCCTCGCCTTCTCTCCATCATCGTTTGATCTCTCCATCATCGTCTTGTAATCATCATCATCAACACAGAGGCATCACCATCTTCTCACTAAGATTTGCACCTCTGTAACAGGTCTGTATCTTCATTTGATTCTTAATCTCTTAATCTCTCTCATTTTTCCTTTCTCTTTTTACTGCTTATACATATTTTTACCTGTAAAACACATGTAAAAACTCCTGCACAAAGAACCTGGGGCTGCAACATCCCCAACTCGCCACCCAATCTCGCACACCAAGTGATGTATGAGCTTCGTATATACTCACTTGAGGAGTCAACATAATGCTCAATCTCTTCACCAGCTTTGTATTGTGAACTCAAATTTTTTTCTATTTCCTGATATATTTGATAGTCATCTTATACAATATTCATTTTATTGATGCAGTTTTGGTTCAGTTCTTGCATCTCAAGCAATTGGAGTTGCTCACTGTTTGACTTCGATCCAGGTTGGTTGTTTCTAGTCCTAATCAGTCATACATGCATATTATATATTTTTATACGGTCCATTGGCTCACTTCTAACACTTCTTTTGCCTAAAATTTCAAAGCCTTACTCTTTTACTATTTGTGCGAGTTTATATTAAAATGACAGCTTTGCTTTCCTTTCTCTATAGTTGTCACCATGTTATTGCTCAGTTTGAGACAATGCATTCAGTGCTGTAGGAAGTTATACTTGAAACCAACTAATTGGTTCTGTCCTTCTAAGGTGTTTCGGCAATCTTGAGCCTAATAATGGAGGATAAATTCCATCTGGAACATTTTAGGATGTCTTGTTTGTGCCAATGATGTCATGTCTTGCTGAAACTTGAACCTTTGTTAGAAATGAGGAGAGAAAGTTATAATGTTGAATAGATTTTATGATTGTTTAAATCTCTGTTACGGACCCAAGAATTAAGATAGCAGTTTGTTATTTTAGACACTGATTTGAATATATGGTGAGCATGTGAAGGCATTGGTTCTTGAAGATTAGAAACTTGCTTTGCATTCTACTTAAATATGTTACCTTGTATGTTCGCTTATTCTTTAGTTTAATGCCCGATCTGTTTATATTCTATTGGGTTAAACTTACATTTCTTATGCACATGCAGTTTTCACCTACTTCTGAGCATATATTACTTGCTTATGGTCGACGTCATGGATCTCTTCTTAAAAGCATTGTTATTGACCGGGAAACAACTTCACCTATATACACTGTTTTAGAGGTACTTTTCTGTTTTCTGGCTTTGATATGGTTGGCTATTGTGTAGTTGTCTTTATTGCTTTTTCCTCTCCAATCCTACAGCTTTACTTTATCAAACAAGCTAGTACAACTCAGTCTCTGGCAATTTTCACTCAGTTATTTGGCTCTCTTAGGCTATAGATCTCTCTTCTTTGACACTTATTGTTTTTCCAATGTGGACTCTTGCTTAATATGTGTATAAAGAATGTCAGATTCCATTGTTTGTTTAAAATGGTTTTTTTTCCCTATCTAATCGTGATTGTTTCTCAAGACGTTTTCTCCCTTGTTGGAATTAGTCATAATGTACTGTAAATTTCCTATCCCTGTCATTCAGGTTATAGAGTTTTAGACATGGAACTTGTGAGAGTGCTTCCTAGTGCAGATGATGAGGTCAATGTTGCTTGCTTTCATCTTTTTGTCGGAGGAGGTCTTGTTTATGGAACTAAGGTCAATATTTGGTGTGCTGAAAAAAATTATATTGCATTTTGTCCTTTTATATTCTTTGGATTGAGAAATTATTCTACTGTAAAATGCAGGAAGGGAAACTTAGGGTCCTTCAGTATGATGGTGCTAATGGTGCAACTGCAATGGGCAAAATTACTTTACTATAGAAAACATGGCAGAGGTAGAATAGTAAGCAAGGTAGAATAGCTTATACATATTTTTACATGTACCACATGGAGGAGTTTTTTGTGCAGGACATTGTTTAGTAATCAGTCATAGGACTTTTCATGTTTGGTCCATATTGATATTTAATTCTTATAGCTTTGCAATCTATATGATGAAATGCATGTTAAGTTAGACCGATTTAATGTACAAAAGTTATGGCATTGGCAGCATTGATGATAATTTACTCATGAGAGTCAATTAACTTAAAGCTGATTGGATTCAAAATATAAATATGCTATCACTATAGAGAAGTAATACATTTGAAGTTTGGGTTGAGTTTCTGGCTCCACAAATTTTGATATGAATCTGTATCTCTTTCCGATGAAAAGACATCTTTTATTTATTCATTTTTTTCGGTTTTCAAGTCAACATTTCTACTACATGTGTTGTCCTGTTTATATTTTTCTGGTGGCTAGTGAGATCAGCCTGGTTTCATAGTATTTGTAGGGTCTTCTCTGCATCTAGTTCAAATGTTTTTTAGCTTTGCTTTTTACTAAACAACCATATAGTAGGGAAAAATCAGTGAACATAAGTCTCTTTTTATCCTAGTTTTTCTTGGTATCGTAATTGAGGCTTCCCCCAGCCTCATGGTATTTAAATGTTTGTCAAAGTTTGTAAATTCTGTACTTTCTCTAGGAATGGATACCCTGAATCACTGGTATTATCAGCAGTTGATATTCCTATAAATTAGTTAAATCAAAGATACAGAAATCAAGATGAGAAAAGCAATATTTTCTTTTTGCTGTCAGATCTGAATTTTAATCTAATTGACATACTTTATCATCTCTTTTTGCATCATGTCCTTAAACTATTCAATTTACTGATCTCATGATCGGAGAGAGCACACAGAGAAATGGTTCATAGTGGTTGCTGAATCTGGATTCTGAACTGTTCACTTTACTAAGAAAATTGTCTCATGACATACTTGACTTTTGTTGCAGTGTCATGAAATAGATATATTTTAAAGACTTCCTCTGCAGCCATTCTGATCGAACTGTTGTCTGTTATTACATTCTTTCTACTGGCTTGGTTTAGTTTCACTGCATGGATCAACTGCTCAAATACTTGTTGAAAACCTGTATTTGCATTTAGGTTTTTTCCATGCATTAGTGCAAGTTCCATGCTCTTGTTGAATGAAAAGAGAAAAAGTAGTCTATGATAATGGATTAGAATTCATTGATTGTTGCTCTGGATTGCAAAGTTTAAGTCTCTAGAACTATTAGTGTTTGGAGAAGCTATAATTGGACCCAACAATTAAAATTTTGAATGGTGAAATGAGAGCATATGCTGTTATGTATTTAAAAACTATTAGTTTATGAGCCTGTTATACCCATAATTCAAGTTTGTGTTCAACTTGTTATGGCTAAGAACTTTTGATGCTATTCCATGGTGATCATGCATCAAGTTATGTTGTGTGATAGGGTCCCATTGCATTGCATCATATTCTTGTCACAATGTGACGTTTTTGTTTGTTTGTGTTAAAACATTTTGCAGACTTTGGTAGTTTGTGGTCAAAACATTTATGAGAGTTTGGTAGTCAAGTTGGAGATGCCAAAAGATATGGAAATGGATACCTAACTCTCTATGTACTGATTATGTGATTTATCAGGTTATACTACGATATATACGTTGCATTTTTTGTCTTAATATTGGGATACAGAGAGTAATGTTATAACAAAGTAGGGATACATAGCTTGCAATTGCAACTAGTCTTAATATTGGGTATAATAGGCGGTGTTCTTCTTCAGGAAGCTTGGATCTTAGTGACTGTAATCTAGTTGATGAAGCAATCCTTAGTGATTTTTCTGGCTGCTTTGCTTCATTGTTTATTTTATATCGAAGGCAAAACAACTTTGTTTCACCATGCTTTTGTTTGTTTTCTGACCTTTTTGGGTGACTTGCAGTCGAAGCCGAGACTAAGGGAGCATGAATTGATTATTGTTGTTCCCAGAAGTGAAATTCCAACCATCATAGTGAGCTCCACTAAGAATAGAAAGGACTCTGAATTTTTGTAGAAGTAAGTTGTTGGGCTTTCTCATGGGCTATGTTTTTTGTTTCCATGAGCATCCACATTTCAATTTATTATGCCGTTACTTGCATAGTGAATAGTTGTGAATTGTTCGAGGTATTGGCTTGGGTTATATAGGACCATTTTTGCCTTCTATATTTTCCTCTTAGTAAAATTGATGAATATACAAATAGGTAACAGAACTAAATGTCATATGAAGTTCCAGCTTTTATACTGTTTTGAATTCCATAATCACTTTTTTATTTCCATTTGTTTACTTAGCTTCACTCATACTAAATTGTTGTCAACTCGTTATGACGTGTGCTCAATTGTACGTATGTCTTAATCACTTGCTTATTTCCATTTGTTTACTTAGCTTCACTCCCACTAAATTATCAACAAGTTAGGATATGTGATTATAATTCATACATTAGATAGTTCATAACCTATTGGCGATGTGAATTTCAATTTGTTGTTTGTATCCCTTTTTAAATTTGTATACAAGCCACCTTTGCTGATTGCTTAATTAAACATGGTATTGAAAAAAGCAAGCAGCCAACTTTTGCAGCATAATTAGTTGATTTATTCCTACACTTTAACATCATCCATTTATTTTAAAGTGGTTTTTGGGGTTAATTCTTTAAGATTAAGGACTTTGATCTCTTTATTAATTATATTAAGCCATGAAATGCTTTTATATTATAATCAGTTGCACCATTGAAGACTTGCTAGGAAGCAAATAATAGCCATGGTACGCAGTTATTAACTAAAATGTATCAACCAATTCTATTTGTATTATGTAGAAAGACTAGTTTTTTTGAAAAATATTTATAAAATATATATATACATACTTGACAGTTCAGGTTTAATGATTTGGTCATTCCCAAAAAGTTGACAATAACAAACCGTCAAATATGGGTTGAATATGTCATATTTGACGGTTACCTATTAATAAACAGTCAAATAGGAGCTAAAAATTGGAGTAATATTTGACACAATAAGTCAAATATGAGTTCTATAATACATGACAGTATCCAAAATTGACAAGTATAATAAACAGTCACATATGAGAAGAGTCAAATATGAGTCAAAATATTTGTCGGTCAAAAAAGAGTCAAATAATAATACTGACATACTTGACGGTCAAAAGGAATCAAATATGAAAAAATTAGGTTTTCATTTTTGTCATACTTGACAGTGTTGAAACGGTCAAGTATTAAAGAAATAATATTTGACTGTCAAAAGCTCACATACTTGATGGTCAAAAGCAATCAAATATGTTTCGTAAAGAGTCAAATATGAGCCAAAATATTTGTCATACTCGACAGTATCGAAAGGGTCAAGTATTAAAGTAATAATATTTGTCTGTCAAAAAGAGTCAAATATTATTCAATGCTCACATACTTGACGGTCAGAAGCAATCAAATATGGAAAAAATTTCGTAAAATTTGACGGTTACTGCACAATACTTGACGGTTATAAGCAGTCAAATTTTGAAAAATTCGACCGTTAGGTTCATAATATTTGACGGTTACTGTCAAATATTATTAACAAAAATTTAAAAATTTTGACCGTTTCTTTGTCATATTTGACGGTTAATGTCAAATATTCTTCAATAAATCGTCAAATAAGGCCTAAAATTTGAATTCCAAAGGTATACAAATTTGACTGTTTTGTAAGAGTCAAATAATGCTATAGTGAATATTTGACTGTTTGACCAACGGTCAACTATTATCATATTTGACGGTGACATATATGACACGCAAAAACCGTCAAATATTATCATATTTGACGGCTAAAAACAGTCAAATATTTGCTTTTTTCTTGTAGTGCAATCCTGTGCTATTTTACGTTACAGTTTACTATTATATTGCTCATAACTTCATACTTCTAGATCTCTACTTCTAGATCTCACACATTGTATACAAAATTTATAAGCCTAATATCATTATTGTAATTAAAAATAAAGTTTGGCATAATTGCTTTAACATGGAGAAATAATCAGTTATAGATGCAGAAATATTCCATGCATATAGGAGGTAATTAATCCATGGAGGGAGGCATTTGTGGAAGCGGAGCAGCGATTGGTGGGCCTGTATATCCAACATGTACCAAAATATCAATAAATATTAGCATACTAAAAAACGCTAACCAGTAAGTTAAATGGTTCTTTGTTATTAAAACAATAAAGAATTATTGTGTCAGAGTTAATGATATATAAATAGTGGTAATATATTGTGTATATAGATATATATACATATAAGTTCAACCTTTGGAGAGGTCGATTCCTCTGTTTTTGAGTTCGGCATACTCTTGACAAAGAGCACAAGGCTCACAACAATAGTGAATGAAGGAATCGTTACAAGAATCGAACCTCAATCCAAATTTCTTTCATAGTTTTCCTCTATAAGAGCATGAAAGAAGCCAGTGCCATTGGCATGGCATCAACAACGTGTACGGACAAGCTTGAGCAGCGCAAGCTACACAAAGAAAGTTAAAAAACAATACATGCAAATTAGAGAGAACAAATAAAAACAAGCTAGCTAGCTAGCTAAGTTTTATTATTTTGAAATTTAAGATTTAAGAAATAACCCATCAAATACTTGAATACATATAAACACTTGCAACTTTCTCCTTCGTCCAACACTTCTGAAATTTGGCCGAAGGTGATACAAGTAAGCCAACATGTGACGCAACCTGCAGATAGATAACAACAAAACAATTAATATTATCTTACCATACCAAACACCTGAATTAAATAAGAAGCACTCTTTGTATATATGGTTGTGTGGCGTAGTAGATAGATAGCCCCAGAGAAAGACAGAACTAATTACATGTACGCTAGCTACTATAGTCACCAAGATCAACGGACCATTGGGCTGGCCGATGACGATTATGGATACTCATCGCTTTTGTTAATGCCCATGATTAAAGAACTGTACTATATTATCTTGAGAGGATTCATCTATCTATTTGATTTGTTTAGCTACATATAGAAATGTATACTCCATTAGTTGACGTATCCATGTTCTATTGACAGAGACTAGCTTTGGTAAGCTCTACACATTGAAAACAAATTAATCATATTACTATCCAATATATTTATTTGCACTTGGGTATATAAATTGCTAGTTTAATAATGTTTTAATAGACGACCAAGATACCTAATAGAGATCACAAACAGTTGTTCTATACTTGTTTCATTATTCATTTTTTAAAGAAAAAAAACCTTGTTGGGGAAGTGATACTGTGGATCAATATTTACAATTACGTGTACTTTGTGTTCGTCATGAATTATAATTGTTATTAATGACTAATATTAACCTCATATATAGGAATGTCGGCAATACTGTTTTGACATTCTTTATCTCTTGTATTGACACATATAAACAAAATTTTAATCACTAGTAAGAGAGTTAATAATTTATTTGTCATTGTTATAATTTAATTAAAATTTTATCGAATACTTGTTACTACAAAAAGTATAAGACAGAGTTATTACTTCAAGAATTTCTTTTCTCTAAAAATACTAACTAAAATCACATTTATCATTTACCATTTTTAAATTTTAACTATGTGTGTTATATATACACATTGAATTTCACGTATGTTTTAATGAATTACACAAAAAACTCATCGAAAATCCTAATTTATAATACATATAGCTACAAACGTTATTGTTTGCAATTGGAATATCCTTTGATTCTAAGGAGTATAGATTTCTGTATTCGTAGTAGGATGGAGTTCTACCTATTGACATAAGCTAGTTTTTTCTCCTAATTAACATTTTATGTTTTTATTAGATAGTTATGAGTATATCTGTGTGTGTTTCTTTTTCAATTATGTTGCCTTATTCAAAACTTAAAAATAATATTTTAAATTCAATTATATGCAAGTGGATATATTAATAATCATTAGGATAATTCTAGTCTTTCCAAAACATTATCTCATATTTTATCTTGAATGATGTGTCTAAGTGTTATGACATTCATTATGTGAATGACATATAATAATGTGACTAAGTGATATATCATATTTCTAAATACAACTATTTAGGATAAGATATTAGATAATTATTTTTAAATAGCAGTTTTACTCTAATGATTTTGCGTTAAATGATAGTCGATAGAAAATAAAAAAACAACATTAAGGGTTTGCCTTGGACGTAGAAATATCTCTCTTGGTCCAAGGGCATTGTCTTCCTCATGCTAGTGAGCCTTGTGTGAAGTCAGAAAAGGCTTCCACTTACCATATGTCAACAACCAATTTGACGATTTGACGTGTTTGATTAAAGATTAAATAATAAAATAAAAGTGATAGAGAAAATCACAAACTATCCTCTGGGTTTTAGAAATTATCATACGCGTGCTAACTATTGGACTTTTTGTTAGCGGATGCCCACACATTAAAAAAAAATATATAATTCACCAATCACAAACTAAATAAACATCAGTTAATTTAATTCCCATTAGTTTTCAAAGTTTTTGTGTTTACAATTAATATTTTACCCCTAATTTAATTACTTTGAGTAAAAAAGTTGAATAAACGATTACATTGTTTCTTGTAGTGTTTAGCTTTAACCATAAAAATTTGTTGAAGAAAACCTTGAAGTGAAATTGAAGGGAATGGCTACAATACCGCCAATCATCTAACTGTGGAGTTCATACCTTTGAAGTATTATTGGACAAAGCAACAAAATGAGTTTATTATAAAAGTTCTACCGCTTTTTGAAAATACCAAGAAAAATATGAGTCTTATACAGAAATCAATCTCATATGTAAGTTAGTAAAATAGTGGAGTAGGTTATAGATATAGTTTCATAGACACAAGAGACTTGATTGTGCGTCAGGAGAACCATTCTTGTGAGATCAATAAAGCTCTACTGAAGGAAGTTAAAAATGGATTCAGGGGAATTATGAAAAAAAATTAACCAAGTCGAGCATAAAACATCAGTAGGCATCACCACCAACCATGCATATAGAGCTTGGAGATTATTATTTATCCATGGAGGGAGGGAGGCATTTGTGGCGGTGGAGCAGTAGTTGGTGGGCCAATCCAACCTGTACCACAATATCGTTAAATAGCAAAAAATGTTTTTGCTGCTTCTAAAAGCACTTCTAATTTCCTTAGTTCAATAGTTCTTTTCAATTAAATGAACAAAAAATTTTCATAAGTAATATATTGTGAATATGTTCAACCTTAGGAGGGGTCGAATCCTCTGTTTTTGAGTTCAGAATACTCTTGGCAAAGAGCAGAAGGCTCACAGTAATAGTGAATACAGTAGTCATCACAACATCACCCTTCAAGGAAAATTTCTTTTGAAGTTTTACTCCATAAGAGCATGGGAGAAGTCAATGCCATTCGGACACCACCATCAGCGCATACGCACAAGCTTGAGGGGCACAAGCTACTCGCACAACACATACAAATCAGAGACAACAATCTCATTAACTAGCTAGCCAAGTTTCATTTCATATATAATATTCAAAACTCCTTGAAATGTAAGACTTAATCAATAAACAAATATTTGAATACATATAAACACTTATAGCCTTCTCCTCGTCCAACGCTTGTGAGTTTTAATAGACGACGGCCAAGAAACCTAGTGGGGAGAACACAAACCCTTTTGAAGTTTTTTTTTTAATTTAATTCATTTTCTAAAGACAATCTTTGTAGAGAAATCCGAAAGGGATGCCATTAATCAAAATTATTAAATGTGCTTCTTGTCATATGAGGGGTGGCAATTTTGTGTTTGCTTGTCGTATTAGGATATAAACTAGTTAAATTTTGGCTACCACAGATACAACTCATTTAATTATTCGTGTTAAGACTTAAAATACGGATATAACCCATTTAATAAATGTATCCCCCGTTTACTGAACATGTTATAACTACATTACATTAACTCACATAACCTACTTAACGATTTAACACATATATGCTTAACCAACCAGTATTTATATTAATTAAGATTATACTAATATGAACAATTATTAATATAAAAAACAATTATTAATTTGAATTCGCTATTAAATAGGTTAATCTGTTTCTTATTACATTTGTACTTGATACGATATGCTTAATTAAACAAGTTGACGTGTTGAACACCCTAAACACGGATTTAATATATTTATTAATTGTTTGACGTATTCTAATAGTACTAACACAACACAATTGATAATTGTGTCAACACTAACCCGCTAATTTTGTATCGTGTCAAAAATTGCTACCCCTATGTCATATTAATTTGTTAATACTAGTAGTATCTCATGTGAGAGGAATATCAGCACATACACTGTTGTGAACATTCTTTTATATTGATACATGTTCATCACAAGACTTTAATTATTGGTGGTTGAATAATAATTTATTTGTCGTTATTGTAATTTAATTATATTTTGTTGGATCCATGTTAATACAAAAACTGTAAGATGACAAAGTTAATTATCAAAATTATTTTATAGAAATGGTAAATAAGATCATATATATTATCTACCATTTTTAAAATTTTTAACAAATGTCCAATTATCCACCTAAAAGGAGCACTTAAATTTGCATAAAGTAAATGAAAACACTTTGTAAAATCCTAATTTATGATACTATAGCTTCAAATGTCGTGGTATGCAGTTGAGATGTTTTAAAGAGTAAAGACCATTGTATACATACGTAGTGTGATAGAGTTTGATCTATATTGACATAAGCTAGTTTTTTTCTCATAATTAATATTTTATATTTATATTTGATAGGTATCGCTATTGTGTAATTAGTGTCCATGATATGTTTCCTCTTCAATTATGTTTGCCTAATTTAAATGTTAATAACCATAAATTTTTACGTACTTTAGAAAAAATGACATATAAATCATATATAGTTCAAATTCAATTATGTGTGAGTATTGTTGGGAATATTTATTATAAATCTAAAAATAACATAATCAAACAACAATAATGACATATAAACAATAATATAAAAAATTAAATAACATGTATATTGTAGAAGAGAGATGAGAAATGCAAAGCTTAAGCACTTGGGAGGCTTGTTAAAGGCATTATCTTAAAGCCAAAGAGTTCTCCTCTCGTGCGGGTAATATTGGTACTCAGGAGCTTCAAGATACAACCTAGTGATCACAGTTTATCTCCTTGATGAGCACGATCATCGGAAGAAAATAACTTGCCTCCATGTATGGCGATTGCTAAAAAACATATAAATATTTAAAATATGTCATTGTTGTAGAACCTTTGAGATTCTTTTATATATTAGTCTCCTAGCTTAGGTAACTTACAAATTGAATCTTTTGTAACTCCTAAGCTATAATGTTCTTAATAAAAACATCTACGTTACAAATAATAAGTGTTGTAACTCATATTTTATTATATTTATAACTCATGAAATTAATCTCAAATTAAATTTTGTAACTCATGATATAAATATTTGTTTCAAAAATTTTATCTCCAACAGTTTCCACAAAAGGTTTAAAACTTAAAGCTTTATAAAATAAAATATTTAGATAAAAATACTCATAAAATAAAAAATATATGTATAAAGAGCAACCTTATATAATGCAATGGGTATAAGTACCTTTCCGGTTTGAACCTATACTTAGTGTTGATAGCATCCATTTGAGAAACCTGGGTAAACAAAGTCTCAAACTCGATTTCTTGACCAAACTTCAAATTATCACACAAATGATATCGAGGAAGACATGGTTTTGGCAGGTTAACACTTTAATGGTTATACGCTTTATCTTGATTCTCATGAGAGTTTTAGAGAGCAACCCAATTCTCATGGTCGTGACCCTTATGACGCTTTTACTTAGGTGACGTTCTCACTTAGGTGAGTCCTCAAAAGATATAAGTGACCTATACCTCACAAGAATAACTAGCCTTTAAACTTATTCAGGATAAATATCATTCCTAACATCACATATAACAAGCACAGGGATGAGTAGGATCATATCTCCTCTAATATATGACAAAATAGTTGTGCTAAATAAGTTATGCAGTATGGATTGTTCTACCCATTAAACCTCTTTCATGGGATCTCCAATCACAGGGTTTGGGTTACTTCCTTAGGTAACTCCTTTCAGGCTTAAGTACATCCCTCTCGACAATTTAATTAATTAATTAATTATAGCATGATGAAATTCTTCATAAATTTTCATACACGTGCACTCTCTACTTGATTTCATAAATTCTTCCATCTTTGATAATTGTTTCCATTACCTCTTTTAATCTAATTGCATTAACTTTCTCACGAAAAGAATGTTATGGTGCACAAGAATATCACAAGGATTAGAGCACTTAATCACCAAAACTTAACATTCTTAAATAATAATATTTTCAAACTCATACACAAAAATTAATAATCATCTAATAATTTATAATATCACTTTTTCTTACTCAACATATCATAAAATATTAAAAACCAAAATATAAAGAAAACCCCCACATTAAGAAAATTTTAATATACTAACAATAACTCCACAAAATATTAATGCTCTAATTTATTGAATTCTTAAACTCATGGAAAAAACAACTAAACTCAAATCACTATTGTCCAATGATTAATAACTAAGAACTTGAAACCTCTTTAAATTGAAAACCCCATACTAACAAAATATTTTTTTCCAACTCATCAATAAGATATTAATTGCTATTTTAAGAAACATAATATATAACTCATATATGTTCAATAATACTAATTAATGCAATATCATAACTATATATGTGAGTTTCTAATTAAATAAGATGAAAAACATGCTTCATAAAGTAATAAAAATTTAATGCATGAAAGTAACATACAAATTGAATTCTTAATCATTTCATAATAATGTGCAATAAAGATCAAAGATCATATACATATATATGAGTTTATGAATGCATTTAAAAATGCATCCTAGCTCCAAAGCAATAACATGTTCAATTAATATATAAATCATTCTTAGTTAATCTATAAACACAAACAATAATTACACTTATTAATATTTTTTCATAACTGAAATATTTATTACACCATAATAAAACTATTAAAAGGGCTTAATAATAAAACCACTACACATTACACCTCATTATATTCTTTGAAAATAATAAAAAAAACTGCATAACCAACCACATACCCTGAACACAATAACTTGTTATCATAATTATTATTTGTCACATCTATAGCTTATATGAAATAACCACAATTTCAATAAAATCAAATAGATATAGCATCTCTTCATAAATGAAACATTAGGTATATACATTCATCAGTAATATATTCATAACTGAGAATTTGAGACGATAAAAATTCTTACTAACCATATTAATATATTTCATATGCTATTGAACAAGTAAATGCTCATATTAGTATCTTGTTTCAAAGCTTATAATAAGCAAACTATGTAAGGACAAATCATATTAAAATATCTTGTATATAACACCAAAGTTTACTAAACTTATTCATATGAAGGTTACTAGTTAATCCATACTCACTTTAATCTTAATCACAAATAAAAGACATTGGTATAAATAAAATTTATATGGCTGAAGTGTAGAATAAAAGAATTTGCATATCATTATTTACCTCCATATCTTTAACTTAATAAAGATATTTATTTACTTGTGTTATAAAATAGAGCAATAATCGGAAAGGAAGTTATACATTGAAGCCACCAACTCTCTAATGCTAATGAGACTAGATCTACAAGAGTTTAGCACACATCATAGATTCAATATCCATAGAAGCTTCAAATATTTGAAATATGCTCATATCAGTAACTAAATTAATATTATGCTCTGAACTAGATATGCATTTCAGTTCTTCATTGCAAGGAAAAATAAAAAGATTTTATGCATGCAAGTATATATCACAATATAAACTAGAATTGTCACTAATCATATATAGCATAGTCAGGCTAGCTATACTCAAATTATGAATAAAAATATAGATCATGATAGATCTCGCAAGGATCTACAACATAACATTATATGATAGACAAACAAAATAAAACAATTAGCAAAATCCATGACACTTGTGAAACTCTTATACTTAATAAAATATAGATAACAATAAATGTAGCTAATAGCTATATAGATGCCTATAGACATGAACTTAATAAAAAGTAGAATGTGCAAACTATTATGAAATAGTTTGTGCAACATAGGCAATCAAATGATAAAGCATAACTATATGCAACCAATTAATATTAAACAAACAAACAACCAATCAGATGAGATACTCCTTGGCTTTAGATTGTTATGAATATTTATTATAAATCTGAAAATAACATAATCAACAACAATAATAACATATAAATAGTAATATAAAAAATTAAATGACATTTATATGGTAGAGAAGAGATGAGAAATGTAAAGCTTGAGCACTTGAGAAGCATGTTAAAGGCATTGTCCTAAAGCCGAAGATTCATCCCCTCATGCGGGTAATATTAGTACTCAAGGGCTCCAAGATACAACTTAGTGCTCACAGCCTATCTCCTCGATGAGCACGATCATCAGAAGAAAATAACCTGTCTCCATGTGTCGCAATTGCTCAAAAACATAGAAATACTCAAAGTATATCATTGTTGTTAAAACCTTTGAGACTTCTTTATATATTAGTCTCCTAGCTTAGGTAACTTGCAAATTAAATCTCTTATAACTTCTAAACCATAATGTTCTTATTAAAAACATGTACGTTATAAATAATAAGTGTCATAACTCATGTTTTTATTTTTTTTGTAGCTCATGAAATTAATCTCAAATTAAATTTTGTAACTCATGATATAAATATTTGTTTTAAACCTTTTATCTCCAACAAGTATAACATATTAATGATATATTAATATAATTTTAGCTTCTCAAATAATTATTTCTAAGTTTTTCAAATGATGTATAACTATAAGAAAATTAGGCTTATGTGTCACTTTATTTATGTCAGTTTGTAGGGAAATGACATGTATAACACAGTCAAAGCTAGGTAAATCAATAAATGTCACTTTTATGGGAGTCTGTGCAATCATTTGTGTCACAATTTTATAAACTTGCAAGTATTTACAATAATAAAATAAGATAATAAAACATAACCTAAATCTCTAATCCCTTTCACTCGATCTCTCCATGTCTTTTACTCTCTCTCAGACCTAGCTCACTCGATCGATCTCTCACATCATCTTTTTCTCATCATCGATTGAACTTCAATGAGGAGAGGTCATGGCTGGCATCTTTGAGGCTAGTCTCTACAACGAAGCCCTCTTGTCTCTCAAAGAAACCCTAATTTCTTTTAATCTTTTAGGAAATCAAATCCTTGTGATTTCTCCTACTGTTTGACTTCATCTTATATTTATCTTCTCTTCTCTTCTCGGATATGATGTCTATTTTTATTTTTGTTCTCTTCTCTATTTCGACATGATTTAGTTTTTTTTAATTCTTTTCCTTCTCTACTCTACTTTAATTTCAACTTTTTCTCTTCTGTGATCTGATTTCATTGTTATTGATTCACTTAATTTCATTTTTCCCTATGATTATTCATGGCTACTTTCAGTTTCTAGACAAAGCCAAGCAAAGACAAGGCAAATAAACTCTTGAAAGTAAAGAGATGGCAGAGAGAGATGGTGGTATAAACTAAAGGTATTTTTTTTTAATGTTTTTTAAAATTAATCTAGTAGGGCGTAATCGGATGTATATGGAACAACCCTTCATATTCATCCAAATCCCTTAATCTAGCCCCAATTCTACCACCTCACTACTAGATGATCCAGCTGCAATCCATTCCCCTATTTTTATTAAGGTCGTCGACCTTTATTTGGCTAGAAAAAGTAAATTATGAGAATATATAAAATTGTCTACAATGCTTAAAGATTTTATTCTTATTTTTTAAAATTTGAAAATTAAATATTTAGTTTATGGATTCAAGTTTTTGGTTTGGAGTTGATTTGCTTATGGAATTGAATGGTTATGATCTATTATTTGTTTTGTCTTAGTGATGTAGAGTAGATTCTCTGCTATGAGTAGATAGCCAACCTCCAAATCCAAAAAGTATCTATATATCTCACACATTTCCTTTTTTGTTTCGTTAATTTCACTTTTCGATTTATCTTCCATTTCTAATCATGATTTTTGAGTTGTTCCTTGTTTTAGGTACATGGACAAGAACCTTCAGAGTAACTTTCCATGCTTTTGCTCTTATTTATTAATTAATTTATTATTATTTTAATTTCATAGTTGGACTAATTTCGATAAGTTGTTATTATAGTAGCTTGAGTGGCTCCTTTGATTTTTGCTATTTAATAAAGTTAAGAGAAAGAAGAAATTTGATAAATGAACTAACTCTATCCAGTTGTTTAGGAGCTTGGTTGTATCAAGATTCTAACGACCTCAAAGTTGACGTGTTATAAACTTTTCCTTTCTAATTGTTGCTAATTATGAAACTAAAAACTAATGGATATTTGTATTGTTACGTTCTATTAGTATTTGCTAACTTATAAAGTTTCTCTGATGTGAACAATGTGTTCGATAAAATGCTTATTAGAGTCGTGATGGCTTTGATTTAATTACTATGATATTAATAACCTCAAAGATTTCAGATGACTACTCTATTCTAGTTTAGGTAATTATTTTTTCTATTTTTGTGACAAAATTCTAGTGTAGCAAGTTTGAGTGTCTAGAGTAGAAAATTACCTAGGCCTATGACGAGACACTATATTGAAGATTCACTCTTTGAAGTATACCATTACTTAAATTGTTAACACTTTGAATTAGTTTAACCTTTAGATTATTAGAAGCTTTTGAAAATTTTGCTCTCACACTAATCAATCTTCTCAGGCATGGCCACTATATGGATATGTTTTTGGGTTTACTTTCTTTCTTCTCTTTTTCGGTGGATTGTCTAAGTCATAATTTCCAACCAAGCAATATTATGTAACATAGCAACTCAAGAATTAGTTATGTGTCCCAGTCAATTAAACAAATATTTCGGGGGATGTATTATAAGTCATTTCTCAATAGCATTAGCCTGTAACTTGTCCAAGTCTAAGTTCACTCTTAGTGCCATAAACCCACAAGGTTAAAGTGGATCTAGGATAGTTGTGAATCTATTTGTTTTAAAGCAATATTATATATGATATATTATATTAATGCAAGTGTTACTAATTTTTAGCAATGATTATGTTCATTTCTATTTTTTCTAATTTAATTTTTACTTAACATGACAACTGAGCAATGCTTTAATGCTATTTGGGGTAAATAAAGAGTGCCAACTCGATGAGTCCGAGCCATCCACACCTGATGGCTCTTCATTTTTGAGCTAGCACGATCAAGCCCATATCCAGTTTATTCTTCAAATTCCATCATAATCAGATGGTAGGCAGCCCAATAAAAACAACTTGTTGATGACTGTAGGATTTATTTTAATAGTGGAGAATTAAACAGTTATGTATATATAAAAAACTGGTGATTGAATTGCAACTTGCTTTCATTCTAATAGTGATAATGGTATTGGCTCTTCCAGATCTTGTATGCAGTCCCTCCAGAGAGCATGTGAAGAAGCTACTAGGCGGCATTTCCTCATTAATTAAGAATTACGACTAATGGTACTTGTTCATATATGTATATATGTATATATGTGTGTGTGTGTGTGTGTGTGTGTATATATATATATATATAATATCAATAGTTTTTTTTGTTTAAAAAAATAAAAATAAAAAACAATATACTCACTGAGTATATTATTTCTTTATTTTTCTTTTTTTAAGTGAATTTTAGTACTGATATATATATATATATATATATATAATCCATTGTAGATATTTTGGCAATGTTGTAATATTTCCCTTTTTATACTAGATTATTCAACAATTTATCCAGCATTTGGCACCTAGCCTTTTTTGGGTATTCTTTGTAGGTATGTTTGTGTTTCTTAATTTTGTTGGACAAATTGCTAAGATCTTAGACAAAGGAAATACTCATAATTTTTACTGATATTGATTAAATTATTGAGCAGTTGCTTGGCTGACTATTTAAAACTAATGATGCAAATACTATTTTATCTTTTAAATGAATTTTCCTTTTCAGTCCAATATTGGTAGATGGGCAGTTTGACTTCAATTAAAAAATAAAATAAATAAATAAAAGATAGTAACTAATTGACAAGCCTATTTACTTATATGAAACTTCATTGGAACAACTAAGGTATTATTTAGTGTTTTATATTATACATACATACATAGAGATAAACACACACACACATATATATATAGCTTTTAAGATTGGTTTATGTTAATCATAGATTTTTTTTTAACTCTTTCAAGGGAGTGACAGATTGATTATGAGACTTAGGCATTTGTATAAATGATGGCTTTGCCTTTGATTCTAGTCATACAAAGCTAAAAACTGGGATTCATCTTTTAGCAGCTACATGAAAGTAAGCATGGTGGTAATCAAATTGTTAAATTATATGATATCTCTTGAAAGGCTTAGTTAAACAAAGTTAAATTTAAAAAGAAAATATTTCTATAACTTCAACTTCTATGGCTAAGGTGCTAATTTAACATACTAATGAGAAGTTTTTCATGCAATTTTTTATTTATAGGAAGCTTACAGATTTTAAATGATTAGAAATGGCTTTGCTCTAGTAGTGGCCTTCCTCATTAATGTGTCTGTTATATATGTAAGTGGTGCAGTTCGTAGGTCCTCAAATTGTGAATGCAAAGGTTTAGGATAGCTGTAAGGACTTGGATTTAAACAAAGCCTCCTTCATGCTTAGACTATGTGATCTAGCAACTCTTTCCTTAAAGTTTTTTAAATCATTGTTGTGATCTTGGTCTTTGTTTCTACCAGATACTACCTTATCATTTTACATTTTCTTGAGGTAGTATATGCAGTTGTTTTTCATGATAGTATATATTTATTGGCAATTGGAGTTCGAAACTTTTTGCAATTGCATTGTTGGCATCGGGTAAGAGCTCAACTATAATAGGAACTTATGCTGTGCAGTATGTTACATAGGTATTATGCCAATTGATCTAGTTTGCTATCTTGAATATCATCTAGTCTTTTAAAGGATTAGATTTCATAATGCCAAGGCTAATAAGCATCTGGATGCGTTTGATCAAGTTTCACAATGCTATCGGTTCAACTTGCTTATGTGTATTAATAATAATGAAAGTTTTGAGTTGCTTGAGGTTTTTGTGTGGATTTAGAGTTTTTGCTAAGTTACTACATAAAAAATTGATTGCTTATTGGTGTTATAGTAGTTGTTAATGTAATTGTGTTTATTGCTTATTTGAGGGTATTGTAGAGTTGCAATTTGTATTTCTATGTTTTCACTATAATTATTAATAAGTTACTATGTTTTGTCTATATTTAGTATGTTTGTCTATTTATTTGTTGTTTTATGGATTTGCGTTATTACCGACAAGTAGTATATTTTTTTAACCAAGCTTTATTTAGTGTCGGTAAAAAACTAACATGTACATTACAAATTAACATGTTAGCTCGTTCCATTATGTGTCAGCTTTTGACTGACACAAATATGCGTGTCAGCTCCTAGAGGACACGTAAGACCAAATTTTAATCGAAAAATGTGTCACTTTGCTGACCGACATTTAGGCTTGTGTCAGGTTGACCAAACGACACGTATAGGAATACGTGTCAAGACGTTTTGAGTCACACGAAAACCGACACATATGTACATACTTGTTATTTATTGATCAACACGTAAGACCATTTTTCTTCTAGTATGTGTTAAATGATATGATATTCATTCAGTGTATAATAGAATAATGCAATAAGTGATAAAGTAATATCATATCATATAACACATCATTTAAAATAAGATTTAAGATTAATTTTTGGATAGTAATGTAATGTTACACTAATGATTGTTCGTAAATGAAGAAGAATAAGTTAAAAAAGAAAAACAAGAAGTTGAAGTTTGAGCTAGGCTTAGAAGTATCTCCTTTGGGTCAGGGGCATGCGCTTTGTTGGTTTGAAATTTGGCCGAAGGTGACACAAGTTAGGCAGCATGAGGCATCAACTATATATATATATATATATAGCAACTGTCACGAGCTTAGAGGTTTGTGCAGCACGCTCATGCGGCATTTAGACAACTTGACTCGAAAGTTGCTAAGTAAGCCTTGATGCTAGTCCCGTTCAAGGAGAAGAGAGGATCGTTGAGCCGAAGAGCCTGTAGGCAAAGAAGAGAAGAGATGGAGACAAGAATTGCTAAGCAAAAGAGCTTTGTATTATATGAGAAAGCTTTACAATGCTTGGATGCTTTGTGAATATTTGTGGATTGTTGTGGATGATTTACAAATGAGGTTGGAGGGGTTTATATAGTGAACCACCTCTCAAATGAATGGCCTAGATCTAATGCATCTAATGGTCCTAATTCATCCTTATCTAGATATGTACAAAAATAGATAAGTACAAAAGAATATTCTTATATTATCCTATCTTGCTAGAGTATTCTAGAAGATGGACTTGGGCTTGCAACTTTCTAGAAGCCAGGCCAAGTCCTTACACATAAATAGGCTCTCTAGCAAGTAAATTGAGCGGGTCGTTACATCCTCCCCCACCTAATTCTGCGACGTCTTCGGTGCGCTCTCGTCCTTGTAGCGTTAGATGTGCTCGCTAAATTGCCACAAGGTGTCTTCGCGTTCCCAACTTGCCTCACTATCTGAATGGTTTTTCCACCTTACCAAGTATTCGATGTATGGTGGAACTCCTCTTCTTCGTATTACTCGATCCGCAAGGATGTATTCCACGTCCTTGTCGAATGCGGTGACTACGGTTGTGGGTGCTCTCTTGGACTCGCTTCGACTTGGATCTTCCTTGTCCTCGTGTTGCTAGCTTGGAGGAAGCTATATCGGGGATGGACAATGCAATTGAGGGCCTCACCGATCGTCTCGAAGGCCTAGAGACGGATTATGGAGAGATCACCCAAGCAACGAAGTCCAACATCCTTGAGTTTAGCAACGCCTATGAGAAGGAGGTATCTTATATATATATAAGATACCTTGGCTATAAGATGTGTAAGATATATATATCTTACACATCTTATAGCCAAGGTATCATTATAGCAAAGAGCACAAGGCAAATAGTAGCAATTAATGCAGTAATTGTCAGAAGAATCATAAATCCAAATTTCTTATGTAGTTTTCCTCTATAACACCTCAAGAGAAGCCAATGCCATTTGTATACCATCAACACCACCTACAAACAAGCTTGAGTAGTGCAAGCCACACAAACAAAAGTTACAAAAGAATGCATGCAAATTAAAGAGAACAAATAAAAACGAGCTAGCTATAGTTTTCATTATTCTAATATAAAATAAATCCTACTACATACTCATACAAAACTCCTTGAAATTTAAGATTTAAGAAATAACCCATAAAATATTTGAAAATATATTAACACCTTACAGCTTTCTCCTTCATCCAATACTTTTCAAATTTGGTCAAAGGTGACACAAGGTAGTCAACATATGATGCAACCTATAAATAAATATCAACACAAAACAATTAATATTATCTTACTATGCCAAACATCTGAACTAAATAAGAAGCACTTTTTGTATATATGGTTGTGGCGTAGTTAGGTAGCAACGAAGAAAGACAGAACTAATTACATGTACACCAACTATCGCAACTATCACAGTCACCAGCTTGAACGAACCATTGGGCTTGTTGATGATGATTATGGATACCCATTGCGTTTGTTAATGCAATTCAGGAATTGTACCTAGTACGTACTATATTATCCTAAAAGGATCCTTCAATGATTCATCTATCTATTTGATTTGTTTAACTATATTTGGAAATGTATACTCCATTAGTTGACATATTATATCGTAACTAACAGAGACGACTGGCTTTGGCAAGCTTCTCCAATAAAACTAAACAAATCACAATAATATGCAATGCATTTATTTGCAGTGCAAGAGTATATAAAGTAGGTAGTTTCTCAATAGATGGCCAAGAAACCTAATAGAGAACACAAACAATTGTTTAAGACAATGTCTTTATTTATTTAATATTCATTCATTTTGAAATAAAAAACCCTTGTAAGAAAAGTGATATAATGGACAAATATTTCTTAAGTGTACGTTACTGTCATTTTGTTATTCATAAATTTATTTCATATGAAGGAATACTTCCAAAAATATATATCTTGTATTGGCACATGGTTCATCATATAAAACTTTAATCTATCATTGGTGGTTGAGCTAATAGTTTATTTGTTATTATTGAAATTTAATTAAATTTTGTTTAGTAAATGGTAATTAAGATCATATATTATAGGTCTTGGGTATTATATGTATATATGGTATTGTAGAGTTTGATTAATTGACATAAGCTTGTTTCTCTCTTAATCAACAATTTATGTTTATCTTTGAAAATTATGACTACGCTATTTAAGCATCTATGATATTTTTCTTTGTCAATTATGTTTGCCTTGATAAATGTTTATAATAACCATAAATAATTTAAAAAAAACATAAAAATGATATTTCAAATTCAAGTATGTCATGTGAACCTGACATATAAATGATTGGAATAATGTTAGTCTTAAAAAAAAAATCCAAAAATATATCTAGAATGACGTTTTAAATAACATGACATTCATTAAAAGGATAATGGAATAACATGATATATAATGTTGAATTTTACATTATAAAACACATTAATTGCAATGAAATTTGAAATTTTATTTTAGTTTTTGAAAAAGTAGTATGTAATACTCTAACAAACTTTATTTAAGGTGAGAGCACATTATTAGAAGATATATATTAAAATAGGGCCTTAATGTTAATATTTGAACAACAGTGGTAACACAAAGATGGGCCAAACTCCAGCGGTGTACTATAAAATTCCCCTCTATATTGTGTATATATATAATCTGATTCATATCTTTGCAAATCCTCATTTCGTTACAGATGATCATTATCTTTCTTAGCAGGGAGATTCTATGATACTAGGTAAAAAAATCCCAATATCAAACAAGGGGATTAATATAGACCGTTTAATTAGATCAATGGTTTATATTAATTTAAATAAAATAAAAAATTTAAAAATTTAAACAACTGGTTAAATAGGTAGTGTTTGATTTGAAGACATCTTTTTTAAGTGATTTAAAATTACAATTATCACTTCAAAATAAAAATATAATCTTCATTTTTTTAATAATTATCATTTTATTTTCTTAACCTTGTAATCCTCTCAAAGCATAGAAGAAAACCATAAAACCCTATAATTTAGTTTAAAGCAATTCTTGTGAGTTGATTACCCAATCAAAAAGTTTAAAGTTTGAAGTTAATTAATTGAAGTCAGACAGTGGACCAAAAGTTGGCTAAGGAGTGTAAGCTTCGTGTAATTTCTTTTCTTGGTTGCATAAATTCTTTGTTTTGGTTTATTTTTTTAGTTGTGCTTTTCGATTTTATTAGTTATATAGAAATAACAGAAGTTTGAATTTTGTGAGATATTGTACTCATGGTACTTTGTTGGATGGATTAATGATTATTTTTATTTTATTATTTTCAGCCGATTAGAGGAGTTGTTGCCGAAAGGTGAAATTAATAGGTAAGAGGGACAAGTGAGATCTCATTGTTCGCCAGTATATTCTACCCTGATCATTTTAAATCCTAAATAAGAATGAAATAATTATTTATTGTCGCTGTAACAAGTATATAAAAATGATTAATAAAACAAAACACGTTACTTTATATTATAATTTATTTATAGAATTGTGTCAATATCAGACATGGCGCAGATGACAGATTTCTAATTTGTTTACCAGGTAATAAATCTAAATAGCAGTCCTAAATTTTTCATATAAGCAATGCTTTGTCTTATGTAAATATTGACCTATTATTTATTAAAATAATCTATTAATTACATATATTTGAATTTCAAATAAAATATATGTTATTTAAAAATGAAAAGTTACATATTCTCTGAAATAAAGGTACATAGGCTGGAAACCTTAAGTCCGCAAACTACTAGTCCTAAGGATTGTTGAAATATACAATTATAACTTAGGTTGAATAATGCCACGTACTTTAGTTGACATGTGTTTTTCTATCTTGTTTTGTAGTTGTTCTTTATATCATAAGAGTTGCTTTTATTTACGCATTGTGCCTATGAGCCTTGAAGATGCTCTGTGTTTAGTAAATACCTTGGTCAAGTAGTCTTCTCAGTCATTCAATTATTGTGGTAAGTTTTCATTTGTTTATTTGTGACTTTGTGTGAATGTGATGGTTTAATTGTGTAAAACGTTCAACATATAATTAATTTTAGGAAATTATGAAAAATTTCAAAATTGAATAATATTTCATTAAATTTATTAACATAATTATATAATTTTTTTAGATATATTATGATTTAGTATTTTAGTATTTTTTATAATTGTTATTATTTGACACAGTTAGGTGTATGGATATGGAAGGGAATCAAAGAAGACGCGAAGTAGTTGTGAAAACAAATAAAAGGAAAAGAAATCCTTGGTTAAACTTTTGGTAAGTTTGTGTTTTATTTTATTATGTTTGAGGATGTACAATAAATATTGATAGATTTTATTTGAATATGGTGTGTTATTTACAATATTTTTTGTGATGTAGGGAAACCGAGTTTCGAGCATTGAAAGAAAAGGGTAAGAAATGCGATAAATAGGTGAGTACTTAATATGTAATATTTTTTTTAATGGTATAACATGTTAATTTATAAGGCGTACTAATAATGCCTGACATATTTGTATAACACGATGCTAAGAACGAAAAAGGTTGGGTGAACTATGGCACTCACTCTCTATTGATAAGAAGAGTAAATATAAATAGTGTGACTTAAGTAATAAAGATGAGATAAAATTTGGTTCACAATAGTAAGCATGAAAAATCGATTGAAGGGTATGCATCGATTAAAACTAGATGTACTCCTAGGCGATTAGAAGAATTGGTTGAAAAATTTTCTGAAGAAAAAAATGTTATTCATGAATTAGGATTTGTAAGTCTTTTATGCATTAAAGCGCGTGTCATATAAGGAGAAGGTTGTGTGGGTGGTTAATTGATAGGTTTAATCCTTTCAATTCATGTATTGAATTACATGCTAAAATGTTTAAGATTACACCCAAGAAGATTGAAGAAGTAATGGGTATTCAAGATAGTGGGCAAGAGTTGAAGATAGTGGAGTTTTGGATGATAATGACAACATTAGAAGAGTTTGATATTGTAATAACAAAGGTCATATTTCCATAAAAGAGTTGGAGGAGTATTTGAATAGTACCACGGAAGTTAGTGATGAGTTCAAAATTGAATTTTTGTTGTTCACCATAGCAACTCTTATTTCACCTAGATTAGGTAATTATTTGAGTTATTGTTATTACCATTTAGTTAAAGATACTAAAGCTATGAGAGAAGAAAATGGGATTATTGGACTTTAAATTGTCTATTAGATGGTAATGCGAAATTTAAATAGGGTCACCAACAATATGTTAATGGATGCGTGTTTCTCCTACAGGTAAGTTAATATAAATTTTTCATCATTTTTTAATGTTATGATGTTTTTATTGATAGTTTATTTTTGTTCAATTATTATGTTTTTTTTTAGCCTTTCTATCTCGATAAGGTGGCATTTCATCAATCACTTGCACATTTGTGTTCAAGGCCAATTGTAGCTTGGACAGAAAATGATACCAAAAAAATGCATGAGATTTTTGAAGCATTATGATGGTTCTGGCTGTGCAAAGGTATCAAAAATGCTTTTTTTTTAAATGAAAGTATGATAAATGCTATTTGTTCTTTATGGTAATATATATGGTTCATATATAGGTTAAGCTTAGAGAAGGTGTACATTTTGGTAGAATCAACTGCATGTCAAAGCAAAATCAGTGGTCGTGAACATGTCTCTCTAGTAGACGCCCGAGTGTGTACGAAAATTGTCAGAAATAGATTTACAGTTGAAGAACATAAAGCATGATATTAGTTTTTTGAAATATGATCTAGTTACAACGAAGGGTAATTCATATACCCTTGTCGATGTGATAAGTACTTTTGAACATTCTTTTGATCATTTCAGAGAAATTTTTTGAAAGTTTGAACCAATTGAAGTTGAGAAGAAAAGTAATGAACAAGGTTTGGGAGTTGAAGATGTTGTTCCAAAATCCAAGTCTAAACCCAATTCAAAAGAAGACTTTAAATGGGAGTTAGACCAAATCGATAGACGAAGTCGTATTTTAAGAAAATTTTCCTGAGAGGTATAAAGAATTTTTTTTTTATTTTGTATTGTAAAATATGTAAGATATTTATTGATGTAGTTGTATTTTAATTGTTTTGAAAATTGTTATAATTTTTTATAGGAGGAAGTTAGAAGGGAGGATCATGTTGAAATTCAAATTGATTTGGAATCTTCTTTTAAGCATTGCAATTCTACGAAAATTAATTTTGGGCAAAGAAAAGAAGGAAAGTAAAGTTGAGAATATTGTTGTACCAAGGTTGTACACCTTAAAAGCATTGAGAATATTAACTTGTCTTCGTTTAAGATTGCTCGATCAACATTAGATGAGGATATGAGTTTGTTCCGTTACGTTTCAACAAACACTCTAAAATGAGGTTTTGAAAGTTATATTAGCTTTTTCCAATAATGTATATTTTATTTATGTTAGTTATCCCTTTGTAATGTTATTTATACTTTACTGTTTTAGCAATTCTTTATTTTACAAATTATTTTTCTTAGCGAGCAAATCGTCAAAACTCGTGATTTGTTTGTTACTTGAGATTCAATATTTTTCTTTAGCACTTAACCAATGGATTTGTACTAATGTAAGTTGAAAAAACATTACAATTATATTTTTTCTTATTTTGTTTTATAGATTACCTTATGTGTTTTATTATTATCATATTGCAGATAATAAATGCCTTTGCTCAATACTTCATGTACAAAGAAAGATAGAATTGATCGGTTGATAAATCTCAATGTTGGTTTATAACAACTCATTTTTCAGTATGAAAATATACTCCTTTGTATAATACTAGATTCAATACTTATTAGAATATATTTTTATAATTGTAAATTCATAAATCTTTGATCATTTATATTGTTTTGTTTTTGTATTGTAATAGCAAAAGTTAGTGGATGATTTGAAGGGTGTAGAGTTGTTTTGCCACACACACAATTATAAGAAAAAATATACGTCAAAGCTAAAGGTTTGCGATAAGGCAAGTATCGTCCATAATATGATAGTAATATTTACGAAATTTCAAAAATCTTTTGCAATGATGCTATACATAATACAATGTGTGTGTGTGTGTGTGTGTGTGTCTGTGCACGCGCGTCAATACATGATAGACATGGACAATGGTATTTGCCAGATGGTAGGATGAAATTATTAAGAGAAAATATTGTTCGAACTATTGTCAGTTATAATTATTATTTCTAATCAATATTATCATTATAATAGTGTTGTATAGTATTCTAATACATCATTACATACTTTTCAAGTTGAAGGCATTTGATCTAGTATTACTTAATGAGATAGTACTAGATTTTCTGCCAGATTGGTTTTTTGCCAACTTTGATTTCTCCTACCCTAGCAATGTTCCACATCAGCAAATGTATCTGATTGTGGAGTACATGTTATTAAATTAATGGAGACAAGATGTGTTATTCCATCAACTTTATTTGCGGTATGAAATAATGTATCTTATATAAAATATTATTCTACTTTTTTTATATTAATAACTAATGGTGGAGATTTTTGATAGAATGATTCAAGTGAACAGAGCCTATGTCTTGCACTTCACCTTGTGAAAGGAAATATCAACTTGAATAAGAATAGCATGACCCAATAGACTAGAGAATTTCAACAGTTGGAACACGTTACAGAAAAGCATATCATTTGAAGAATTGTGGATGATAAAAGTTTGAATGATTTGAAAAAGTTGAATCAAGATGTTACGAGAACTTATAGAAAGAAAAGCATCAAGGGAGGGTCCAAAAGATCTTCGAAATGAGTTGTCACATTTTGTGTTTCATTAAGTGGTGTTGGTTTCATATTGCTTATGTTTTTATTAAAGTTGTTTTGGTTCAATTAGTTTTTGTAGTGACAAGTATAAAAATTACCAATAAAGTAGGATTAATTATTTTTTATGTTTGATTTTTTTTTATTTTGTTATTCTTATGCTTTTTTATAAGTATGTGAAGTTACAAACTTTGTATTAATGAATAATTGCATAGCAATGATAAGTAATTGCAAAAGGTTGTATGGAATGCAACTTTAATCCTTAACGAACCATGGATATAATGAATTACAACTCCCATACCTGCTTGTATCCTATAAAACTTGATTAATTGTTGTACATAAAAAACACAATATCAAAGGGAAGTCGATGTGTAATCCGTGTATAAGTCTTTCGATAACAGTAAGCATTTTTCAAACTTTACATTAAATGGAATTTCGCGTCATTTTTTCTTACCATCTGCGATTTTGTATAACTTATGGAATTTAGACGAAAGTACATATGGAATCCATCTTTGAATCTAGTAAGCATTTTTCACAAGTTACATTAGACGGAAGTTTGTCATTGCATCCATCTAATGAACATGAATTTTGATTGAGTTTATATAATTTTGATGGTAGCCTGTGCTCCATCCATCTATGATTCCTTCAATAATAGTAAGCATTTCTTGATGTTTACATTAAAAGGAAGTTAATCTTTGCTTCCATCTATATTTCAACATTTTAGATTGACTTTGAAATTCTCTCCAATAGAAGGAAGTTCGTATTGTTTCCATCTATGAATCCTTCAACAACTATAAGCACTTTTTGCAAGTTTAAATTAGATGGAAGCCTATCTTTGCATCCACTTCTTAAACAAGGAGTTTGATTGAATGTTACGAATTTAGATGGATGTCCGTTTTGAGTCCATGTATGAATCTTTCAAAAACAGTAAGTATTTTCAGTGTTTACATTAAATGGAAGTTCATCTTTGCATCTATGAATTAAACATATATATTGATTGAATTTATCTACACCAGATGGAATTTTGATGCGTTCGAAACTAGCAAGTATACTAGTCGCACAAGTAATAAAGTGATAAGTAGATATCGTTCCCACGAGGATTGATTCTAATTGAATTTGTTATTCAAAAGCAACAATAGAATAAATGGGGGGGTTTTGTTGATGGATTAACTAATTGAAATATTAATGTAAATGCACAATAACACAACACAAAGTAAAATGGAGTAAAAAATCAATGAGAGACACTTGGTTAAGGGTTCTTTCTCTGCCACAAGATATGAATTTGTGAATTAACATAGAATTGTCATCCAATAACAGCATTGAAGTTATCAACCGTAGATAACAACAAGCTCTGTTACCCCAATCTTTCCTTACTTTGTTGTTAAATAAAACAAGTTCTTTATTTAATCTCTATCCATTAAACAACCTAGAATAAGCTCTCTGAGTTTAATTCAATGGAAGCATTACGATGAGAAAGATAGGTTGATCTAAGCAATAATCACACAAGTTCGGATTATTTAACCTAGGTTGTATTTTCCAATTGCAATCTCTGATCACAATTTTGCTACTAATGATTGGAAATTCATGACAATTACGGATCAAGATTTCTAATCTAGCAATAGACAACAACAGATTATATTCAGTTAGCCATTCCAAATACAATCAGTAAACAATCATAAGCATTAGATATGGGAAAATACAAGCAACTTCAATTAGAGAATTGGATAACAATTTCTTACACAATCAACTCACAAAATCCATATCAAGGGCTTTGAAATCACCCTCAACCAATTCAGATTTAGTTACACATATTCAATCAGAATAACAAATACAATACAGAGAAATTCCAGAATTGAAAAGGAAAGAAAGAACTTAGCAAATTCTTTGAAAATCTTCTTTGTAGATGAATCTTCTTGGAATTGTAGTTCCTCCTCTTTCAAAATCTTCTTTCTCCTTCAATAACTCCAAGGGATGAGAGAAATCCATAAATGCAGCCTCCTCCCACGTTTTCCCTTCTTCCAGTTATGAAAATAAAACCTTAAAATGTGTTTAAATACTCTGCTACAGTAACGTACTACAGTGTCCCATATTATACAGGCTACAGTGATGTGGTGGAATTACATTTCTACACTTCTCACACTGTTTTGATTACAACTTTCGGTACACTGAATGGATTCATAAACCGTAAATTTCTCCAAAAAGTAGACTTCGAGAGCTTTTCAACGGTATATGATATGTCATCGGTTTCATTGTATATCAATACAATTAAATCCGAGAAGATGGTTGACTAGCAGAGGTGAAAATGAAGGGTTTTACTCCATTTTTGTGCAAGTTGCTCCAAAACTCCTACAAACATCAAAACCACACAAAAACATAAAAATACCAAGGAATATAGCAAAGAAACATGGACGAATTGATATGAAAATGATATATAAATAGACACCTATCAAATTCCCCCACACTTAAACTTTGCTAGTCCTCGAGCAAGTACAACGATATGAAACAAAACTAAACCGAAACAGAATCAAGAAAAATTAAAACACACAAATGCTTCAACTTGCAAATAGGCCTCAAAGATTGTACTTAATTATAACCCAAGGAAAACTTCAAAATAATGCACTTGATCAAGAATTTTATCTCAAAGATTAGTTTCGCTTCACTTCAATTCCTCAAGTGTGTGTGTGTAGAGCCATTCTCACCTAATCACTTGTAACCCGGATGAGTTTATGCATAAAAATGAATCATATTTAATATTGAAGATGTGTGTATAAATGAACTCCATAGGCCTGCTTTTCAAGTCACTCTTCACTAATGTAGACATACAACACCAAGGATCAAGTAGGACTTTATTAAGCTTGTAACGTTTGGCTTGGGTGAAGGTATGATAAAGGATAATAATTTGGCTCAAATCACCCACAACACATAAATCATTCAAGACTATGTAGAGCTCAACCCTATAACACAGCTTTATTTCAATTCATCAGGTTACTCCCCCAAACTTATTTAGAACACTCAATCTTTTTTTTTTTTTTTGCAGAAAACAAAAGAAAACTACACCCCCACACTTTGTTGTTTCATTCTTTTTAAGAACACTTAAGGGTATAGATCTCTTATTCTTCTTCTTTTTTTCTTTTTTTTTTTTCTTTTTTTTATTACACTTCCCTTCCCCCACACTTAAACAACACATTGTCCTCAATGTGTAAGTACGTGGACGATAAGTACATATTGGTTTTTTTTTCTGTTTTTCTTTTTTTTTTTTAAACACAATAGAACTCACTTGTATTGCTCATGACACATCCCAACCTCTTCTAACTTCCCAAAACAAGAACATAGCTCAAAATTTAATTGTGAACGATCTACATGCTCATAGGTAAGGGATAAACTGTATGGAATAAATTCATTTGAGGTTAGGAAATCTTTTAGTGAGTTAACAAAGAAAAAGGCTTACAAAGGCTCAAAGGGGTAACTAGGGATCAATTTCAGTCAAGGTTGGCTATTAAGGCTCAAACGGTCCAAAGATGGCCTAAATCATTTCCCCAATGTTGTACAGTCTAGGATTTCGCCTCGAGTGACCATCAAACAAGTTCTAGAATTCATTGAAATCTGAAGAAACATTTAAATTACATAAACTTTCTCTAAGTGAACAAATAACTCGTTGATAATAGCTCAGTGCTCAATGTTGCGCAAGGAATCAAAAGCAAAGCGAAAACCAATAAACATTTCAAGCACACAGATCCATGCATCATTTATCATTTTCCAAGAGTTATTCTTAATTCAATCATTATCTTATCATCGACCCACAAAATGCAAGAAAAGAGGTACGTGGCGTTGTTACACCTGAGTCAAGATTGTATATTTCAACAATCCTTAGGACCAGTAGCCCGCAGACTTAAGGTTTCCAGCCTATATACCTTTATTATGAAAGAACAAAATAAGAAACAAGACATTTCAAATAACATGAAATAAACAAACTACAGATTTATTTAGAGAGAATGCGTTTCAAGGGTTAAAGAAACCCCATATTCTGCCATTCTCAGGTTTTTCCACAATTGTTTTTTTTTTTAAATCAAAACTGATAAAGATAAAACACATAACAACTCTAAATTACGTAAAACTAAACTCACTCATAAAATAACAAAGTTCAACAAGTCAGCAAACAAAAACAAGTTAGTTAGAATGGGTCTAAAAAGTTTAGAAGTTAGCCTCCTTATTCAGCCATTATGGATTGAGAGATCCAGAATGCGTTTCAAGAGAACTTGAACTTTTTAAGCCACCACTCTAAAAACCGATTAGAAAATATTACCTGGGGTGAAAGAAATAACCTGAAAAAGCTCAAAAGAAATGACATGAAAAATCTCAAATAAACACACTAAAAAGAAAGCAAACAAAAACGAAGCAAACCAACAAATAGAGATTACAGATGGAGGGTTAAATCCAGTTGACGCCTTTTGTTGCCTTCTCCAAACCAATTTATCCGAGCCATTGTTGGATCAGGTGAATAGACGAATTCTTGTAGTTTGTCAATTAACTCTCCTGCAGTTGAAGCTGTAACCAGCATTTGCCTTGCTAACGGTGAGATGAAATTTTTTTCTACAGCTTGATCAAGAAAGGACAACAAACCCTCAAAAAAATTATTAACATTTAACAAACCAATGGGTTTCCGATGGATGTTTAGCTGTGCCCAAGAGGTGATTTGAAATATCTCCTCTAATGTACCATAACCACCCGGCAAAGCTATAAATGCATCGGACTTAACAACCATATGTGCAATACGCTCATGCATACTAGAGACCTGTAACTCTTCCCCGATTGTGTTGCCTACGATATCTCGTACAGCTAATGGTTTAGGGATAATGCCGAGAACTTTGCTCCTCCTAGGGATGCAGCTGTTGACACACACCCCATTAACCCAAGACTACCCCCTCCATAAATCAAATTAATACCCCTCACAGCTAATGTCTTACCAAGATCAAGAGCTGCTGTGGTAAACTCTCCATCTTTACCAAATTGCGATCCGCAAAATACGCATATATTGCGGAATCGCCGAATTGGTGTTTTCTCCATTTCTACAAGTGCTCTAATCTTGTGTAAGACACGTTAGATATTATGCTTTTCAATTGCAAGACAGGTTATGGAATGACATATGAAAATATGCAGAATGTATATATACACCCATAAAACTCTCAAATTTTGACACATGGGGACATACTTTCGGTGGGGGTTGCTCGATGCAGATTTATCGCCCCAAGATTTGAAAAAATGAGATATGCTTTCGGCAAGGTTTGACAAAACCTACACACTTGTCTCCCACGTGAAGCATGGAAAATGGAGATACACTTTCGGCGGGGGTTGACAAAACCGCCACACTTGTCTCCCACGTGAAGCATGAAAAGTAGAGATATACTTTCGGCGGAGGTTGACAAAACCTCCACACTTGTCTCCCACGTGTGCTTATGTCATGGGGTAGTCATATGGTTTGTCAAAAAGAAAACTTGAAATTAAAACAAACAAAATCAACAAACAACAACAACACAAAAAACAACATTGATAATCAGATCAAACGAAACAAGAAAGAAATAAAATTCGACAACAACAACACACATTCAAATATACAAGTAGTTGTGATTGTGGCTCACATCTTCCTCTGGTTTTACGTCCAGTAACGGCTGAAACGCCTTCTATGAGTCGGGGATTTGCTTCCCATCCAGTTTTCTCATAAACTGGCAAACAGGGTCGTTTTTAGTCAGATTCCCTAGACTATAACACTGCAATTCATCACGAAATTGTGTCCATAGATTAAGCAATTCACGCTGAACAAGTCCACAAGAATGTGACTCAAGAGTTAATAAAACATTATCCAGCGACTCATTACTCAAACCATTCTTAATAAATGAAAGTTTATCTTCTCTATTCCTGGACACAAAACCTAATGAACGACAAGTCTGGTTACAATTCCATCTAGCACATATATAACATACATGTAACCTTTTCGCTCTTCGCCTCTTGGCGTAGTAGCTCTTTCCTAGACCAGGCATGTATTTAGCGAGATTAATGTCCGGATCACCGGACAATCTCACCTTGGCTTCGATAAGCCATCGGATATCAGCAGGCACATTTAGGAGCATCAACGCCCAAAGTCTAGTCATCCGTACTTTATAAATTTTTAACACAGCATTTTGTTATTGCTTTTTTTTTTTTATTTTTATTGTGTGAAGGGAATATCATTTACGAAGGTTCGACAGAGAGATTAAGAGAGATATCAGCATCCATTGAAGAGGAGAAAAGAAGAGATATTACCGATAATGCGATCGGGTTGGTTTTTCTCCAAGATATGCACGTTTCAAACCTTTGGCGAATGACTTCAACTTCCGTTTGGATGTTTCCACAAGCTGATGCACAAATGAGCTCAAAGCACAGAGTAATCAAATTAAACAAAAGAAAGGAAAAGAAAAGAGCAAAAACGAAACTAAAAGACACATAAAAGAGATAACAACACAATAGCAAACAAAAGTCAAAACAAGTAAAAGAAATATAAAAACAAATAAGACAGATGGCAAAGAGAGATAAAACCTGATCAATTTGATGGCCTACAAAAGGAATCTCCTCGAGACACAAAAATCGATCATTATTACCTTTTTTTATTTTTCTTTTCTTTTTTTTTTATTTTTCAAAAACATTGGGTTGCCTCCCAATAAGCGCTTGGTTTAACGTTCTCAGCCCGACGTTGGTTCCATCATGGGAGGATCCAATTTCTGTTGTGCTTCTCTAATGGGCTTGGATCCCTCTTCAAACAAGATACGGTCAATGCATATGGATGGGCCTTGGATTTCAACAATTGTCCACTCAATAGCTATTTTGTGATCTGTAAGTATTCGGACGAGTTTTTCTTCTTGTATTCGTGCAAGGCCCATTTCCATTGTAACTCGCAAAGTATCATTCTCACCCAAGAATCCATAATTCAAATGATCTGGAAGTGACTTAAGCTCCACGGTATTGGCTTTCATCACAGAAGGAAGAAGTTTCTCATTAGATAAAGGCAATTCAATGTACGAAACATCATACCTATTTGTGGTGATAGCTATAGTCTCATCCAAGCTTGTCACAGCTTCCTCCACTTCTTTAGACACTTGTATCAGCTTTCTTGGTTCTTTGAAACTTTCTATCCTTATGTGTTCACTAATAGCAACATCCACTCCATTCTTGCGAGTTAACTCAAAACATTGTTGTGGCAAATAATCAATAACGTCAACTGCAAAAACAGAATGTAAGTCATTAGAGTACCTCATTTCCTCAAAAATATTAAAACATATCACCTTGCCATCAAACTCTATGGTCAAAGTGCCATAATGAACATCAATCTTGATTCTAGCAGTTTTCGAGAATGGCCTCCCTAAAAGAATCGGTGTTGGATTAGGAGATGTCTCATCCTCTATTTTAAGGACATAGAAGTCTGCTGGAAAAACCAATTGATTCACCTGCACAAGCACATCTTCCACAACTCTTTTGCGATATGCATTAAAATGATCAGCAAACTGAATGGTAATACCAGTTTTCGCAAAAGGTCCAAGATTTAAAGAAGCATAAATAGAATATGGCATGACATTAATAGATGCTCCTAAATCTAATATAGCTCTTTCAAACTTGGTATTACCAATGGTGCATGGAATGATGAACGTACCTGGATCTTTGCATTTTGGAGGAATTTTTCTTTGCAATACAGCTGAAACATTTTCCCCCACACTTACTTTCTCATTTCCCTTCAACTTTCTCTTGTTGGTGCATAACTCCTTGAGAAATTTTGTACAACGAGGTACTTGCTCGATAGCATCCAGAAGTGGTATATTTACCTCGATTTTGTGAGAAGTTTCCAGGATTTCTTGTTCTTGTTCCTCCTTCGATTTTGCAAATCTACTAGGAAAAAGTGGAGGAGAAACATATGAAGGAATGGGAGTTATAGGATTTACCTGAGAAGTCAGTGTTTTGTTCATGGTGGAAGTGGTGTCATCTCCTTCATCAGTTTGTGATTTCTTTGGCAGGACATCTAATTGCTCTTCATTTTGCAAAGTTATCGCACAAGAATTCTCTCTTGGATTGAGCATCGTTTGACATGATAATTCTTCTGAGCCTTGGCCCTCGAATTTGCTCATGCTGGTGGCCAATTGTCCCATTTGATTTACCAGGTTTTGGATACTTGCCCCAATTTCCTGCTGGAATTGCATTGTGTTAGTGGCAAGTGCATTAACAATGTCCTGGAGAGACATACCTGAGTTTTGTGAAGCTGGTTGCGGTGCTGGATGTGGCATTGGTGGTGGTTGCATTTGAAAAGGTTGCTGCACTCTAGGTTGATTGAAACCTTGTGGCCGATTTGGTATCACATTTGGAGTGATTGGTTGATGATTCCAGTAACTGAAATTATGTTGATCTTCCCATCCAGCATTGTAAGTGCTAGAGAAAGGATCATACCATTGCCTCGTTTGTCCTGGAAATCCACCCATGGCATTGGCTTGTTCCATATATTCTTCTTGTAAAGTTGGATACATGTCGATTGGATGCTCCATCGTAGAATATATCCCACATTCATAAGATTTTTGCATATCTCCTACAGCCATGTTTTCCACAAGAGAGGTTAGCTCAGAAAGTTGTTGTTCAATGTTCGGAGTGCTTACCTCATTTACTCTCCATGGTACTTGTGGCTCAAATCCGCTACTGAATTGATAGAAGTTTACTGCCATGTTGTCTAAACACAAACAATCAGAAAAGAAAAACAAAGAAAATATGAATCAACAATGAAAACAAAATAACAAATCGATTAGAAAATCAATCCCCGGCAACGGCGCCAAAAACTTGATGCGTTCGAAACTAGCAAGTATACTAGTCGCACAAGTAATAAAGTGATAAGTAAGATATCGTTCCCACGAGGATTGATTCTAATTGAATTTGTTATTTTCAGCAACAACAGAATAAATGGGGGGGTTTTTGTTGATGGATTAACTAAATGAAATATTAATGCAAGTAAACAATAACACAACACAAAGTAAAATGGAGTGAAAAATCAATGAGAGACACTTGGTTAAGGGTTCTTCTCTGCCACAAGATATGAATTTGTGAATTAACATAGAATTGTCATCCAATTACAGCATTGAAGTTATCAACCGTAGATAACAACAAGCTCTGTTACCCCAATCTTTCCTTACTTTGTTGTTAAATAAAACAAGCTCTTTATTTAATCTCTATCCATTAAACAACCTAGAACAAGCTCTCTAAGTTTAATTCAATGGAAGCATTACGATGAGAAAGATAGGTTGATATAAGCAATAATCACACAGGTTCGGATTATTTAACCTAGGTTGTATTTTCCAATTGCAATCTCTGATCACAATTTTGCTACTAATGATTGGAAATTCATGACAATTACGGATCAAGATTTCTAATCTAGCAATAGACAACAACAGATTATATTCAGTTGGCCATTCCAAATACAATCAGTAAGCAATCATAAGCATTAGATATGGGAAAATACAAGCAACTTCAATTAGAGAATTGGATAACAATTTCTTACACAATCAACTCACAAAATCCATATCAAGGGCTTTGAAATCACCCTCAACCAATTCAGATTTAGTTACACATATTCAATCAGAATAACAAATACAATACAGAGAAATTCCAGAATTGAAAAGGAAAGAAAGAACTTAGCAAATTCTTTGAAAATCTTCTTTGTAGATGAATCTTCTTGGAATTGTAGTTCCTCCTCTTTCAAAATCTTCTTTCTCCTTCAAGAACTCCAAGGGATGAGAGAAATCCAGAAATGCAGCCTCCTCCCACGTTTTCCCTTCTTCCAGTTATGAAAATAAAACCCTAAAATGTGTTTAAATACTCTGCTACAGTAACGTACTACAGTGTCCCGTATTATACATGCTACAGTGATGTGTGGAATTACATTTCTACACTTCTCACACTGTTTTGATTACAACTTTCGGTACACTGAATGGATTCATAAACCGTAAATTTCTCCAAAAAGTAGACTTCGAGAGCTTTTCAACGGTATATGATATGTCATCGGGTTCATTGTATATCAATACAATTAAATCCGAGAAGATGGTTGACTAGCAGAGGTGAAAATGAAGGGTTTTACTCCATTTTTGTGCAAGTTGCTCCAAAACTCCTAAAAACATCAAAACCACACAAAAACATAAAAATACCAAGGAATATAGCAAAGAAACATGGACGAATTGATATGAAAATGATATATAATTAGACACCTATCAAATTTCGTTTGAGGCCATCAACGTGTCCATCCATAGAAAAGAGATGTGGTTTAGAAGTTAGATTAAAATGGAATCCATCTATATATCGCCATCTAATGAGAACTTAAATAAAAATTGGAAATTGTTTTCCCACCATTTGAACCTATTGAAACAAAATAAGAATTAAAAAAGATTTTCCCACATCTTTATCACATGAAACCTTAAATAGAATTTAAATAATTGTTTGCCACCATTTGACCAACATAAAATGAAATACATATTAAAAATTTGTCTCCCACCATTTGAACTTATTAACAAAATGAAAAAAAATATTTGAAAAACTATTTCCTACCACTTGATCCTGCACAACCTTAAATTAAAATGGGTTAAGATTTACCCTCAAGTTTGAACCAATAAAAGCAAGTGCTTTAAAAAAACTGAAAATTCATTACCTACCATTTGAATCTATGTAACCATAAATTAAAATTGAAAGAGTTCTTCCCATCATTTGAAACTGTGAAACCATATATAATAATTAAAATTGAATTTCCTGGTAGTTGAACATGTGTAAAGATTTATATTGGTCAACCTGTAGTCACTAAAACCTATGCATCTTGTTCTATTGGTCAACATATAACCACTTAAACAATTTTTTGTTGATTACTTTATAAAATAAAAACTTTTTTTTTTGTTATAATTCATATACGTTAATAAAATTAATGAAAACATAAAAAATTGTCATTTTGTCATCACTGTATAATAATGTGTATGACCATATTCCTTCATTAAAAATTAATGTAGCAATTAATAGGACAAGATGAAATAAAAGTAAACGTATTATTGAACTTATAAATTCATATATACATGCATAAAGTTAAAAGATCATCAAAATCAATGAATATTCTTGGGATAATTATGCATGAGTTGACATGATATAATCCATCATGCTTGTTTGTTGTACGAATAATAAGACCTGATTCAGTAAGGAGATGAAGACAGACTAGGAGACACAAGCTCTTACTATAGTAACCAGCAATTGAAACTTACCAAAAAAAACCAGCAAGCGTGGTAACATCATAACCAGCCACAAGTTCTAGTTAATGAGTCAAATCTAATTGGGTAGCTAAAAGAGCTTGAACTCTAGCATTAATGAAGTCATACAAATGACCATTTTCACCAATGGTGACCTCTAGTGTCAATGCGGTTGGTTTACTAAAAGCAAAAGAATCACTTCCAACCAGAATTCCATTATACAAATCGATAAAAGTATCATCCCCTTCATCAGAGGTGGCCTCTTTGTCGTTGGACGGCTTGGATGGTTCTTTGGAGAGAGGAGACTTTTTACCATGAGACTTGCTCTGTAGGGGTCGAGTAATTTTACCCTTCTTGGAAGTTTTTTGTTGTAGCACTTCCATGGTGTGGCCTTTCAAAGAAAAGGCTTTATCTTTCTTCATCTTCACCTTTACCTATTCATTTGCCAGTTTTCATATTTCCTCCATGTCCTCCGTAGAAAAAGTGAGAGGAATCTCATTAACTGGGATGGTCCAGGAAGATGACGTTGTTGGCCCTTTTTTCTCAGCATTGTACTCTTTAGTAGTGTCCTCTATCATAATCTTCATGGTAACCTCTTTTTCCTCTGCAGCAGGAATATTATCTTGATAATCGCCTCAATATTGGTCAAAGGCTCTTTAGTAACTATAACATAAGAAAATGAATGTTAAAGCCTTTATGAACAAATTGAGAAACATTAAGGTTAGAAATAAAATGAGTGGGGCCTTACTTTCACCAACAAAGTAGACTTCAACATCTTTCTCAATAGGACTTAAAGTTTTTGGAACAAAATCGACAAGTCCTAATTTTATCTTATTCTCATCAGATAAAAGCTCTTTAAGGTGTCAAGCCTTCCAGGTAAAAGTTGCAGCAATTCTCAAGTAGCAGTCTAGTGCAACTTTTTCTGGCTTCTTGTTTTCTGCTATACAATACCAATAAAATGAAAGGTTAGAGTTAATAATAACAGTTTGAGCAATAGCAATTACAAGCATAAGTAAATATCCTTCATTCATTCTTAAAAAAATCTACCCTGGAAGTTGTCTTACTAGCTTTGCAATATCTCATTTTAGTTTTGCTATTCACTTTAGCGGGTGCATCCCACTCTCCAGAAAAATAAAATCACTTGTCTTTCCAATTGTTCTTATAGCCAGACTGCCCTTCTAATATAAATTTAGATAAAAACCTACTAGGATGGGATAAGTTTTGCAACTTACTTTTCATTATGGCTATAGAAAGGATCTCTCCAGTCCTGGTGACTAAACCATCGACCCATACCTTGTTCATATTTTTGGCCTCTACAAGATGATACTCAAAGACATCTTCAGGAGGGACATCCCCCCTAATTATGTGGCATTATTGGAGGTAATACCAACCTACCACCTAGGGAGAAGCCCTTAGAGTAGACATGAGTTGTATTTCCTCCACAATAATATCTCAACAGAAGTTCTCACACCAGATTGCCCACACATGCAAGGAAGGGCAATATAAAAGCAATAATTAGGGTTTTGATAATGTGTGAGACTCAAACACAAAAACCTAGGCATTCTTGTTAATGATACTAGGTTTCTCTCCTAAAGATACTACCACTACTCGGTTAACACACTGTAGTTCCTTGATCACATTTCTCCTAAACATTGATCAAATGTAAACTTTTATACAAAATTTGAAAGTACAGTAATAAAAATATATATCAGTTAATCTAAATCAACAAAATAAAAATGATTGAATATGTTACTAATTAAATAACATAAGTGAAAAAAAAAATAGTTGAATGAAAACTAAAGTTTCAAATCCGAAACTCTTCTTATCCTAAAGTGTAGTTTTTAAGAATTTGTTGTGACTTCTTCAATTTTGATAGAAAATTCATTAAAATTTTATATGTTTTATATTTTGAAATAAGAAAATCGTGATCAAAAAGAGAAAAAAATAAAAAAAATGATTTGTCTTTTGAAACTAAAAATTTGGGGAATTCAAAAAAGAAAGTCTTCATATAAAAAGTCAGGTTTTTTTTTAAGAGTAAATTAATAAAAATGATAAAATTAATAAAGAAATAAAACATACTTATAACATAAATCATAAATGTGGTAATTAATAATTCATTTTCATTTATATTTTTTGATTGGAGTTGTTAATATGTTAAATTCTAATACATATAAATTAAAATAATATTATTTTTCTCTCGCCCTCAGGTCCAAACGTAAGTCCGCCGCTATATGTAGGAGATTATGACTTTTAAATCACATATGAACATAGGCATGTGCTAGACGAATAAAGATTAGGCTTGTTAATTACGCACTAACATATCTAACTAATATAGTATATAAAACAAGAGTCATATAATAAGGGTTATGAATTGTTTCATCAAAATATAAGTTGAGCTAAACAAACAAAAGATCATGGTCAACAAAATGTCCATTAAATTTGATGACTATGGTGATATCCACGTACTCAATTGCATAGGAATTCTGAAATAATGATGATTTCCTTTTTTTTTTTTTTTTGGTTGGTTACATTTTTATTAGTGGTCCAATCAAAAAAGACTAGTTTGAACTAAAATTTTAATCCTAGAACGGACAATTAATATAATTACTGTAATAGATATTCTAGTAATTTGTTCGTTTCGTGTAGTGTATTGGTTAAGTGGAAATGTAAACACCTAGTGTGGAAGTAATATATGTTATTTTTATGAGTAATATTATACTTATAAACTATTTATACAAATTCACCTATATAAATCCATATGACATTAATTAATATACAATTATCAATTCGTCAACTTTAATTAATGTTATCAATTTTTAAAGTCACTCCTCTAATCATCACATACCATATCAATTTGCATAAATAAGTTTGTCTAAAAAAAAAGTTTGTAGAAGTAGTATTACACTTTCATATATTGATTATTATTATTGTAGAGTTTTTAGGTAGGTAAACCGAAATATTTTAGACAGAGAGATGAACTTTTTTTTTTTAAATACCAAGATTCCCATAAACCAAAGATCCTCCTCGAATCTTCTAAATTAAATCTAAAAATACATTTACTAACAATTGCTCGTTTAGATGAAGCACAATCAACAAAACTTGAAACACCTGTCCTTCATTCAAAATTGAAGATTTTATCATAATAATCGGGGAAACTCTAATGTCTAACTCAAGGCTAATCTCTTTTAAGTGCAATTACAATCATATGCTGATACTTGCATATAGTTGCAACCAAACAAACCCCATGAAGATCCAGCCAAACAGTTTCATGAGTAAGCATTTATGAAAGCTAGCCACCTTTGATTCCATTCAACCTTGACATAAAATTTCTTATTCTTGGAGATATAAGGTACAGAAAAACTTCAAATTAAATAACCTTGAGTTTAGATAAGAATACGGTATATTTCTCCATATATATATGACTGACTAATTGTTTTATGTAATCCTGAATTAAAATATAAGAAAAGCTAATTGTTGCATTATGGGCTGCAACAAGGAGATCGATGTTAATATTTTAAATAGCTCAGTGAGAACAGTTGAGTCTATCGGCGACTTTTCATGGACGCGGTCAACAAGGTGGAAGTAGTGTTAGTACGGTTGACTCATTAAATATGTTCTTTTCTCTGGTATGGTTGAAGACCGAATGCAAAAAGTCTATCCCAATTACATGCCTTATTATTTTATTTATTTGTCTATTTATTAGAATTAGAATATGATAATTAAGATGGGTATACCTTCGTTGGTCCGATTATAGAATGCGCTATTAAAACAAAAGTTAATTAGATATTAATCAATGGGATGATCAGTTTTCATGGTTGTATATAGCAGCCTCATGAATATTATTAGCATAAACTATCTTCTAATTCCTTACAACATGGACATGAAATTTCCAATTCCTTCAGAGATCGTAAGTACTGAACTGTGAGAAACTTAATTAGATAAAAGTAAAGTACAATAACAGTTAATGATTACAAGTAAGGCTTTACAGTTATAATATTTAAATGCTTTAACTAACAGTGGACAATGAGTAATTATTGATCAGTTACTGCTACAGCAAATTTCCACACAGCTGGGTCTAGAAGATCAGTATTTTTCCACAGAGGGAGGCATTTGTGGCTACGGAGGAGCAGTTGGTGGCCCAATCCAACCTGTTACAAAATATCAGTACATATCCCTCTACATGGAAGAGTTTTTGCTGCTTTTAAATGTCATTGTTAACTAGTTTACTTGTTCTCTTTTCGATTGAATAACTAAAACGTTTCGGTGAGAAATTTGAGAATGATAAAAAGAAGTACTTTATATGTATACCACCTTTGGAGGGGTCTAATCCTCTGGTTTTGAGTTCGGCATACGCTTGACAAAGAGCACAAGGCTCACAGCAACATGAATGCAGCAGTCGCCACAACAATCATCCTCCAATCCAAATTTCTCTCGTAGTTTGCCTCTATAAGAGCATAAGAGAAACCAATGCCATCCGCATACCATCATCACCGCATGGGCAAAAGCTTGAGAGGCGCAAGCTACACAATGTAAAAAAGTTACAAAATTAACAATAAATACAATTAGAGGGAACAATAAGATCAAGCTAGCTTGCTAGCTCACTGAGTTTTCATGATTCTATTTATAAAATAATAAATGCTACTACATATATAAACATGACACTCAAAACTCCTTGAAATTTAAGATTTAAGCAATAACCAATCAAACATTTCATTATATAAATACACGTGCAGCTTTCTCCTTCCTCCAATACCTCTGCAATTTGGCCGCAGGTGACACAAGGTAGCCAGCATGTGACGCAACCTGCAGATATATATCGGCAAAAACAATATTATCTTATCTTCCCATGCCAAACTTCTAAACTAATTAAGAATCAATATAGGTACATTAGTTGCGTGGCGTAGATAGATATCAACAGAGAGAGGCAGAACTTACATGTACGCCAGCCAAGATTGTCACATGTAACGGTCCATTGGCCATGCCGAGGACGATCATGGATACTCATCGGTTTTGTTACATATAATGCAAAGAACTGTACTGTATTATCCTGAGGGTCCTTCAATGATTCATCTACATCTCTTTAATTTTCTTGTCTACGTGTGTATGTGTGTTTGTGTGTGCACACACTTCATTATCGACATATCCAGGTTATAATTAACGGAGGCTGGCTTTGGCGAGCTCGTCCAATAAAGATTAATATTAATATGTGATTTATTTCCAACTCCTCTCTTATTTTTTTTCAATAGACGGCCAAGAAATCTAGCTAACGTGTACGCAAACACTTGTATACGACACAGTTTTTATTTATTTAATCATTCTTTTTTTTTAAGGAAAAAAAAATCCTTGTACAGATGCATGCATGGTAGCTGGTATTAAGTGTGCCTTCCTGTCATTTTTGTAACGACTACTCTTATTTGTATTTTAAGCCATCTTAAGGTGTTTAAGTTGACTCTTGAAGCTAATTATTAATTAACGGGTTTGGCTACAGTATATTGACGTGTCACTACATCATCTTTATAAAACATATAAAAATTGTAAACATTTATAAAAGAACTTATAAACAATTCAAAAAAATTGTAAATGACTATTTGTATAAAAGTTGTAACGAGGTATATAAGAGTTTAATTCCATAATTTTTGTAATTATTTAAAACTTTTATATAAAAATTTACTAACTTTTATATACTATTTACAATTTTTTTAATGAAGTGATGTATGGTACATAAATGACTGTAGAATGAGTGATTAATTAATGCCGTTTTTGTTTGAGTAAGAAGCTCGTAAAGAGGCTCGATTTTCATCAAATGACCCCCTCTCCCGCCCATTTTCTGCAAGTGACCCCCTTTTTTATTTTGACTATTATTAACCTGTTTTAGTCTAGAAAAATACGAAAATATCATTGACAATCCAGAAAAAAAACAACAGGAACAGAAACACATACATCCTATTCGTGCAAACAACACGACACACGGACTCACCTCTCCATCGATCCGCTGTTGCGCTCATTAAACTCCATCATGCTGTTGTCGTTGCTCCGTTGCTACACTCGTGTTGCTTCCACTGTGATCGCGTCGTCCTCGCCTCGCTCCGCTACCGTTCTCGCATTGTCCCGCTGCTATAGTCACTTGTTCGTCGCGCCCGTGGCCTTGCTCCGCCGCTGTTCGTCCCTCGTGCCGCCAGTTTCGTAGCTTGCTGGTTGCGGCCGTGGCCTTGCTCAGCTCCAGTTCTCCCGTCGTGCCACCTCTAGAATATAGTAAGAAATGTGGCCATTGGTTAAGTAGCTCAGTAAGCTTATCTTCTCTCTATATTTCTTAGAGTCTCATTATCTTTTCTTGCCTTACCACAACCTCAAATAGATTTCAAATCTTCTTTCTCCTGGCACTAATTTGTTTGGTTATTAAGTTGCAAATTATATTTATAACATTGGTGATTACCCCCTTAAGCTAGTTGTATGTAGGATGCTGAAGTTGGCGAATGGTGTAGTTGGTCTTTTCAGTTCACATCTTCTGAATTGGATATGGTGTTGCAGGAGGTTTATGGTTGATTGGGCAACTGAAGAACTCATTTGAATTCAAAACCTTTGTTCCCTGAAGATTTTGCTAGCATTTATGCTTCAGTGTGTTTTCTATTGGCCTCTCCGTATATGGTACTAGAGATTCTATTTTTAATTTCTTAGAGACATGTTTCTTAAAACTCACGTTAAAACAGGGTCATCTACTCCATGAATTGGAGGCTGTGATTTTTTTTTTGTTCAGAGGGGAGGGGGGACCTAGTGAGCATGCTGAGAATTTCATGATCTTTAGATCCCTCTGTTTGAGATCCATTTTGGTGGAGTGAGATGTTTGGTATTGAGAGTTCTTCCAGAAATTTAGGGAGTGGCACTGAAATGAAAAAACTGAGCATAATTGAGTACTGCACTTTTGGTTTGTGGCCTGCAGTGCTAAGATATTGTTCATGATTAATGTAACCCCAAGAGGAATTACCATGGCCTGGTAGTCAACTTTCTTTTGATTCTTGTACTGGTAGCTAAGTTCCGATCTATAGCTGCTGCTATAAGCCCGAGGATGTAGAGATTTTGGTATTTTTGTACATAATGGATGGTTGCTGCATGGTGCTCTGATTAGACATTGGCCATTGTTACATGCTATCTCTGAAGATTGTTAAAGCTAAATTGATATTGTAGAGAACAAAGTTGGTTCTCGGTGATTGTGCCATATGGTGGGAATTGCATTGTGGGTTGGTTTTTGGTTTATTAGTATTATGGTTTTCATGATGCAGACATTAGAATTTTATCTTACTGTTTTTGACTTGCTGCTTGTGAGTAAGGGATGGTTATAAATTGTAGTAGGAGGGTGCTGATGCTCATATAAATATAATGAAATAAAGGACATGCCTTCAAGTTGATAATGTGTGGCTGGGGTGAGAAATTTTGTACTTCCATAAATTTTCCATAAGCAAATTGAATACTTATAATAATCATTTTTTAGATGCAGGGCACTGAACTCTCTGAATAGGAGGCTTGCTTTCCTGTTAAATTTGGTGGTTTTGTTTTTTAGGGTGGGTGGTGGTTTGGTGGTGAGTTGTGGAGGGCGAAGGCTTGCTTTATTTTATTTTATTATTTAGGGGGGGGGGGGGGGGTGTGGGCGTGGGTGGGGTTTGGGGGTGTTGGTGGAAGAAGAGAAAGAGAACTAATCTGCTGTTGAAATGATTTTTCTACTTGATATGAAATGAGGCTAAGAGTTGGAATTTGTGAGATCATTCTGAATCACATATTTGGATGTGTTTTCACTGACTAGCCTCTTGGGGGGAGAGAGTGGGAGAGAGAGAGAGAGAGAGAGTTTTATGAACATCTCCAAGAAGCTTCTGTCATCTTTCAGAGCTCAACATTTATTTTGTTGTAGGTTATAGGTATTTCCTGTTATTCATATTAGAAAAGCTTTGGTAGTCACGTCTCCAATCCTTTGTAGTAAGAAGCAGGAGCATTTGATATTTTGAAGACAGTCTTTTAATCTTGGGGGTGGAATTGTTGTAAGATTAGAAACTTTTAGTAATAGAGGACTTTCAACTTTAAGCAATGTATATATAATATGGTTATACTGAATGATCTTCTTATTAACTGTTCTTGGAAATATAGAAAAAGTGACATTGCTTTTTATTTGTTATACTTTTCTGTATTCATATTTTATTTTATTATAATCATGTATTTTTTGCTCGGCACATCATGTATCAGAAGATCAATAATTAAATTTCCTTTAAGCATTATGGAGTATCTTGTGTTATTGCTTTTATCTCACTGCCATGTGTTGGACTTGCCTGATTGTGGTTCTTTGATGCTTGTTGTTACTGCATATTTGAATGGAAATTTCTTTATAAGATTATTTGAATGTTGTTTCTATTCCCCTCCACTTTTCAATATGATTAACATTTAATGTTTCTTAATCATGCATGAGATAACTTGTGGTAATTTCTAACTAAAATATGTAACTTTTTGTTAAAAGTATAGTAGGCATGCAATGGCTTTGGAAAAGAAAAAAAAAAATTATTTAAGTTCTTATACATATCGACACCCAATCAAAGACCCCCTAAGCCTCAAAAGAAGAAGAGACTAGAATTTTTTATATATGTATTTGCTTCAAGGGAATGAATAATTGCAGAATCATACCTTTGCTGATTTTATTGTCATTGTATCCATGTATAACTTTTTGAATAGTTAAAATATCATACGTCAATTTCATCCACGGTTTAGAGGTGTATACGTAACAATTGTAAACACATCGTCCTTTAACTTCTTATAATATTTTAGGTTATTACACTCCTATTTGCACGACAATTTCACTCTTTCACGACCCGGTCGTGTAACAAAACAGAATCTATTTTTTTGCACGACTGGGTCATGCAATAAAACAGACTCTATTGCACAACCAGTCGTGCTATCAGCACGATCAGGTTATGCAACAAAACAGAATCTGTTTTTTTGCACAACCCAATCGTGCAATCAGCATGACCGGGTCATGTAACAAAACAGACTTCACTTTATTGCACGACCGAGTTGTGCAACAAAACAATTTTTTTTTTTGTCGTGCCAAATTTTCAAATGTACTCTATTACACGATGCTTTCAGTTGTCCTGTTTTAGGTGTTACTCTTGTCCATTTCTATTGATATTATATATAATTACAATGTAAGAGAAATAAAATTGCATTACATTGTCATAGCTAACCGATATATAAGAACAACTTAATAATAATTTTGAGCAATGAAGTCATTAGTCAACAACATGAACCACTAACATATCCAACGAAACGATTACAACACATACATCCATTGCTTCAAGTAATGCTTTTAATAAGCAGTAGCAACATGTGGTTGTTATCATATTCATGATGTGGTTACTCCCCACCGGTATCATTTGATGGAGCCTCTTGATTTCTTTGGGTTGACAGCGGATTCATCGAACGACATGTCTTCCGATTATGACTCCTGCCACCACACCTTCCAAATTTACGTGATGTCCTTTCTTCACCCAACGACGTCGATTCTTCTTTTGCCGACCCCGTCCACGACATTTCACGGGGGTAATATTATACGTGCCTCAACGTCATCTGGGATGTCCCATTCACCATCATACATAATAGGACATGGCCTACAATACCAATAGAAAACAATACAATTAACTCAACTGTTAGGAGAAAAGAGTCGTGCAACACGACTATTTGGAGAAAAGAATTGTGCTAAACATTTTTACACGACAGGGTCGTGCAGCACGACTGTTTGGAGAAAAGAGTCGTGCAAAATATTTTTACACCAAGGGGTCATGCCGCACGACTGTTTGGAGAAAAGGGTCGTGCAAAACATTTTTACACCAAAAAACCACAGTTTCAAGAATTATTTTCCTTCAACATTGTCCACTTTAATATATATCAAACATAAACAATGGAAAAAATAGATCTAAAGACTAAATCTAAACCTAACTTTACATAATAATTGTCATCAACACTATGAATATCTTCACTTTTTCAATGTTAACTCAACAATCAACTTCTTGGATTTCAATCTTCACTCACTGCCTTGACATTCCTTTCATGAGAAATTTTTCAGTTTGCCGTTTTGGAGTGTTGGAGAGTTGGGAGAGTGAGTGTATGTATTGCATTTCGTCTTTTCATATTAACTAACAATGGTAAATTGGACTTTTCATGTCTACAAGGGATTACATTTAGTCAAATACAAAAAAAAAAGGGTCATGTATGAAAAAGGACCCCAAAAGGGTTATTTAAAAAAATAACCCCGTAAAGAGATTAATGTTTCAGTTGTTCTTGTCCTACTTTTTAAAATTTCATTCATATCCTCTTAATTATAACAACTATTGCTTCGATATCAGCTAATATAATTGTGAAGAGAGGTCACTGGATCAGCTAGCTCATGGATATTGATTCAACTCAAACTCAAACTCCAGCTAAGCTTCCAGCTTAGAGTTTAGTAAGCATGATTCCGTTATATGCCAAAGTCAGACTGCAATTGGAGTTAATTATTTCCAATGAGTTGTGAGCTGTGTTATTAGGACATAATAAACCGTAATTAGTTTGTTTATGGAACCTGGACAAAGTTGTTAGATTGCCAACTGATCATTATTGTTGGTTGCTGTACAAGCTCATTTTTAGAATATGCCAAGTGTCCAAAGTTTTTAGGCGTGTATTTCTCTACAAATTCAGCAATTCAAAGCATATGCATATTGAACTGTGCAATATCTTTGAATTTCTCCTTGAAATTTAAGTATAGTTACCAGTGTTAACATAATAAGAATTATGAATGCATGAATAAGCTAAATAATCCTAATATCATGGTTAGAAATGTCCACTAAATTTGACTATATGTGAAGATATTCACCTATCGAATTTCGTAGCAATATATTCTCAAGTGATTATGAGTACTTCACTTCTTTATATTGATTATATCGTAGTAGTGGTAATTCAACTGAAAATGATTAATCTGAACCAGAACTTTAATCACAAAGCAGAAAATTAGTATAATTATTCTTATATATATTCTAGCAGTTGGCCGTTTTGTTTCGTTTAGTATGTTGATAAATGAAAATGGACACGTAGATCGAAAATATGTTCATATATATATATATATATATATATGTCAGTATAGACATTCCAAGTGGTCAATCTAAAAGATTAATCTTCAGGTGAAGCAATCAACTTGTTTATAAATTTTTGAGAAACACTGACCCTTCATCTAGAATTGTGGATGTTATCATATTAACCAAAATTTGACTATGATCTTCTTTTGAGTATGTGGTGGATGTCAGTAGTTTGGGTCTGTTTATCTCCAAACTGTGAGCTAAGTCAATAAAAAGCTATATGGATAAGATAGTACCCAATATTTCTAATTGGGAAGTTAGATCAATGTTTTATCATTTATGGATCTTGATAAGATCCTTCTACCCATAGACGCTTCAAGTGTCAAACTTAAAAAGCTAATCTTTATTAGGTACAATTATAGTTATAACAATACTTACACGTTTCATCCAAACAAACCCCATGATAATTCAACTAGCACTAGCAGCTTCATGCATAAGCATATTTAAACTACTTTGATTCCAATCAACTTTTGACATGAGATTTCTAATTCCTTGGAGAGATGGGATTGAAGAAAAATGTTGAAAAATTTTCACTATTCACATAATTGAGATTTAACAAAATTATGATGAAACAACAGGCAAGAAAATCAAATAAGAAAGTAAACAAGATAGGCGACACCAGATTTATAGTGGTTCAACCACTCAAGCCTACATCCACTTTAGAAATCTCAGTAGCAGCTTTATTCCAATTAACAATAAATAAGAATCATACGAGCAGCAATTACAAGGATTTCAAACATTACAACCTCCACATACATATTACCAAGATAATCACCAATCTATAATATATGCTTTCAATGAAAGACTAACCGAGAAAAACTCACTCTTTAGATCTCTGATCATGATTATCTTTCTGAAACAACACCCCAAGATAATTAACATAGAATCTATGGTGTTTGTTTCCAAAAGATGCCAAACTGTGGACCTCCAAGATCACTCCCACACGTTGCCAACCTTCTTTCGTACAAGGTGTCTGAAACATCTTCTACCATCTTCTCTTCCAATCTCGTAGTATTTTCCACTCATATGAGCAAGACTTATATATAGGCTTTGAGTTTCTTTCGTAGTCTAATCATGATTTCTAGACTAGAAGTATAATAAAAACTCTTCCTATTTTAGTTTCTTTGTCAAACTATGAGTATCTAATATTATCCTATTAAAACAAATTACAATCAAACTTAACTTCTCAATTTGATACATTTTCCAAATTGTTTTAATCCCAATCTAGAAACAAATCCTATATTACCTAATATTCTAATAAGACAAAACCACAAAATAACAAAAAAAAAATAAATGCTTAAATTAAACAACCTTAAACCTTAGATAAGAATACAATATATAAAATTATAGGAAAGATGGCAAATCCATGTTTTGACTTCAATCTACACGTACTTAACAATATATTATGTATAACTCTTTAATTAACTGCTTTCAAATGAGAAATTATCTGTAACTGATGCAATGCAGCAAATCTTCTACATGTACAGCTAGGGATCATCTATACATGGAGGGAGGCATTTGTGGTGGTGGAGGAGCAGTTGGTGGGCCAATCCAACCTGTGATTGATATATATACCAACGCATGATCAGTGCACTTGAAAGTTGTTTTTGCTGCGTTTAGAAGACACTTTAAATATCTTTAATTGTTTTTCTTAATTCAAAAACTAAAAAATTCCTCGGGGATGATAATTAAGATATCATTAGTAATTGCCGATAGTATATATACAACCTCTGGAAGGGTCAAATCCTCTGTTTTTGAGCTCAGCATACTCTTGGCAAAGAGCGCAAGGTTCACAGCAGCAATGAATGCAGAAGTCCCCACAGGAGTCACCCTCCAATCCAAATTTATTTCTCAATTTTTCTCTATAAACGCATGAGAGCAGGCAGTGGCATCCGCACAGCGACAGCACCGCGTACACGAAGCCTTGGGCAGCGCAAGCTACACAAAAATAAGCTAGAAATTTAAGAAAATAATAACCAAATAGTTGAGTAGAATTAGAAATACACTACTTACAGCTTTGTCCTGCGTCCACTACTTCTGAAATTTGGCCAAAGGTGACACATGGGAGCCAGCACGTAATGCAACCTGCAGCCTTGATCAATTAACAGAATATTCTCTCTCTTATTTGCGGAACTACTATATGGATAGATGGATCCATAGAGGAAATTAAGGAAGAACTTACATGTACGCACATCTCCACAGGCGCCACAAAGAGGTGCAGACCATTGGGCTTGCCGAGCACGAGTATCAATATTCATTGCTTTTGCTGATACAAATTAAAATACCTTCCTTTATATCCGGAGAATCCTTCAATGGTTCATCTGGCTAAATGTCGATCTGTTAATTTTGCTTATATATACACATCACATGCATGCCATTAATTAATTGACGTATTCAAATTATATATAAAATTAAGAGACTGACTTTGGCAAGCTCGCCCCATACGATTACATATATGCACATTTATTTGCACTAATGTAAGCAGCCAATGTCGTTATTGTGATGTCCATATTCTCCTCATTTTGTTCTAATAGACGGCCAAGAAACCTCATAGAGAGCAAACACTTGTATAAAACATACATAATATTTGTTAATTTAATCATTCATTTCTTTATAGAAAATTGATTGCGGAGATGTTACGGGACCGATATTTTCTAAGGCCGTCTTTCGTACTGTTATTGTTGTTTTTATTATTATTATTATTATAATATTATACGAAAGTGGAGAGAAGTATACTGGATAAGATCATAAATCATATATAACTGAATATAGCGTAAACACTATTATTGATATGTAATTAGGATATTCTTTGATTTTACATTTAAAAAGTAAGATGGCCTTAGTTTGATATAAAGAACTTGTTAATTATAATAAAATCTTAATTTATTGAAAATGTTAAGTGTAAATAATATGTCTGGATTAAATAATTGTAAAAAGTAAAATAAGAAAAAAAAAAGGTAACTTAACGATGGATTAATAATAAAAACGTGACTATCACAAAAAGAAATTTAAATCTAGAGATTTTGAAATAAAGTAATTTTAGTTTATTTTGTATCTAGGACTTGTTAATGACTCTCATGTAAAATGATAGTTTGTTATTAGAAAAAGAGATGTTCTATTCAACCCTCATTTTTTATCTCATTGTATCCTATCATAAATTTAGATAAGGGTAAAATTGTAATAAAATATAATTTAATGACAGTGTTTAGTTATTGAATGGGTGCAATTTTTTCATATATTCGCTACTTCTTTTTTGTCATTTAAATCTATTAATTTTTATCTGTATCTATTATAACTTCTTGCAATAACCTATAGTAATATAGATTACCTCTTGGCATTTAAAATCACCATTACGGTTATATTTGTTCTTAAAAAACAAAATTTTAAAATTGATGTTGTCCTATATATCTTAACTGCATAAGAACATGCCAACCAAGTTAGACAAACAAAAAAAATTAACATGACAACCAAGTTAGAAAGAAAAAAAAATTGCTAGTGAAGTTTTGATCTCCAAGTTGAGGTTTACAAAAAGAAAGAAAATGTATAGCCTAATATCAAAGGTTAATAATAATTGAAGAAACATAGAGAATAAAAGTTTTAATATTTATTTGAATTTATTATTAATTCAGTTTTGTAGAGAAAAGGTCTTGGTAGTTGAAAAGGAAATAAATTAACAAGCCAATAAATCTTAATATTTAATGTGTAATAAGATCTTTAAACTTTTATTTGATTATGTGAACCCCATTTCATCTTCTAATATTACACTTTTATCCTTTATAAATTGAGGATGGGATATATTGAGATTAAAATAGTGGCTGAATAAAACGACTCTTTAAAAAAAAATTGACAATGAAAGTTGAAGGTAGACATGGCCAGAGGCCGATCAATAAAGGTTCTGTATCGAGTCAGGCTCATTGTCACTATAATTCGACCACACCCCCACAAATCAAGTTTGTGTTAATTTTTAGGGTTCTAGAGTATGTTTATATCGAATCTAAACTAATTAACGAAATCTGTTCACTTGGTATTCTAATAGAAGTACAAGTGGGAACCCTTCATGACTCGTTTAGGAAATAACCAATTATGGTTACAGTTAGATTATTACAAGAACTAGGATGATAACAAATCCGGGTATTTGAAATTACAAAGGCGTAAAAAGAATACATATTGTGCTTTCTGGCTTGTGGCTCTTGGTAACTATATGGCATTACACGTCAACTTAATAATAATGCTCTATGGTTGTGCATAGAATGCCGGTTAAATCCGATATATTGACAAAGTTATGATGAAACCACAAGCAAGAAATCAAACAAGATAATAAAGAAGATAGGAACACCAGATTTATAGTGGTTCGGCCAATTAAGCCTACGTTCACTTTGGAGATCTCAGCAACAGCTTTATTCCAATCAACAATAAATGAGAATTATAAGAATATTAGCAATAATAACAAAGATTTAACCTTACAGCCTTCTCATGCATATACACTAAGATAACCACCATTCTTTGATATATGCCTCCAAGGAAAGACTAACAGCCTTCTTATATATATATATATATATATATATATATATATATATATATATATCCCAAGATAATCACCAATCTATGGTATATATTTCGAAGGAAAGACTAACAAAAAAGAACTTCCATGGCTACCAAATCTATACTCACGGTTTACAATCCCAAACCGTAGCTTCCAAGATCACAATCATGCTTACGATTAATGACTCCAATCGTAGCTTCCTGGATCACCCAAACGCTTATGTCCTTGCTGTCTCCCAAGGCTCCTAAAATGTTTACTACCGTCTTCTCTCTACTTGATCGATTTCTTCATATCTCTACACTCATACATTCAAGGCTTTATATACGGTCAAGAATTTCTTTCCTAGTCTAACCATGAATCTTAGACTAGAAATACAACCAAAACTCTTCCTATTTCAATTTCCTTGTCCAACTATGAGTAACCTAGATTATCCTAATCAAAATAAATTACAATCAAACTCAACTTCCTAGTTTGATACAAATTCCAAGTTATTTTAATTCTAATCTAGAAACAAATCCTCTATTACCTAATATTCTAACAAGACAAAAACACACATAACAATTCTCCACCTTGTTTTTGTCTTCAAACATTGTTGATTCCATATTGAAGAAGAACTATAATCCTCTACATTGCGTAGGCGCATAACCTTTGTTGCATAGGAGCACCAACTCGCTGCCTGAAGTATTTTGTAATCCACAGATGTTGCACAGGAGCAACCCATACTGCACAGGAGTGCCATTCTTCTGCCAGACTTGCGCAGGTAAGTAACGACTTCAAGTCTGATTCTGAACTTTCCTTCTTCAGTCCAGCTACCGCTCTCCACCAACCCCTTAGGGCATAATGTGCATTTGATTTGGTCCAAGTCCAAGCCATAGTTGAACCTACAAACTATCATACCAAATCTTCCCAGCACATTTTCCTTATAAATCTTTTTGTGTTCATCTATTCTACTAGGCTCTAGATTAGGATTTGAACAGTACTCCACCTTAATCTCCAATCACTCTCTCCTAGCACCACCATTGCTATTAAATTGTTTCATCTCAAATTTTGTTGTAGCCATCTCAGATTCTAGAACCAAAAGCTTTGATACTAATTTATTGTGAATTTCGGGCTTTTCGCGAAAGCGTTCAATCCGAGATATTAACAAAATTATGATAAAACCATAAGCAAGAAATCAAACAAGAGAATAAAGAAGATAGGAACACTATATTTATAGTGGTTCGGCCAATCAAGCCTACATCCACTTCAGAGATCTCAGCAACAACTTTATTCCAATCAACAATAAAAGAGAATTACAAGAATATCAGTAGTAATAACAAGCATTTAACCTTGTAGCCTTCCTATGCATATATGCCAAGATAACCACCAATCTTCGATATATGTCTCCAACGAAAGACTAATAGCCTTCCTATGTATATATCCCAAGATAATCACCAATCTATGATATATACTTCCAAGGAAAGACTAACAGAGAAGAACTTCCACGAGTACCAAATTTATACTCACAGTTTACAATCCCAAACCGTAGCTTTCAAGATCACAATCCTGCGTATGATTAATGACTCCAATCATAGCTTCCCAGATCACCCAAACATTGTTATCCTTGCCATCTCCCAAGGCTCCTAAAATGTGTATTACCATCTTCTTTCCACTTGATCGATTTCTCGATATCTCTACACTCATACATACAAAGCTTTATATAGGGCCAAGAATTTCTTTTCTAGTCTAACCATGAGTCCTAGACTAGAAATACAACCAAAACTCTTCCTATTTCAATTTCCTTGTCGAACTATAAGTAAGCTAGATTATCCTAATTAAAACAAATTACAATCAAACTCAACTTCTTAGTTTGATACAAATTCTAATTTGTTTTAATTCTAATCTAGAAACAAATCATCTATTGCCTAATATTCTAACAAGAGAAAAACACATATAACACTTTGATTATTTGACACAAAAGACTAACCTATTAGGTCAAATGATTGACCTCTTTGTGACCTTAAACTCCCATTTTGACTAGCTAAAAGAACTCAACAAAAGGTTTAAGACTTTCATTTCTTATCTAATATCATTTTCATTCCTTCAGCCTTTCTTAGAAGAAATTAAGTTGAAAGAGGAAACTATCTACAAGATTCCAACAACACAGTAATTATGCTCTACAAGTCTCGGTCACTGTATATGAAAGGATATTTGACATGCTATTTAACATCATTACCGGCCACTAGCAGGACTCAATTAGGTGGCCGCTTCTATAATGTTTTCCTCCACTGTCAAGTGTCAAAGGTTATTTTAAGGAATGAGCAGGATCGACTGATAGCGAATAAACAAAATGTATCACCATCAGCTTTACTTTCTCATATAAATCAAATACTAACCAGAACAACAATTGCAAGTGGCCTAAGTTGATTATCATCTTTGAAACCCGTACATATAGTTGAGTAACTTTGCCTGAGTTGAGTCCTGACAATAATTGTTTGCTTAATTTGATTGTGATAAAAAGGAGTTCTGCAAGTTACAACACCATTGATGAGATCATAAATAACATTGTTCATGAATCACCTTTTAATCCAATCAATTTTTAGTTTTCCACTAATATTTTAATATTTTGATTTAATGCATAAGTCATAAATAAATTTGAAAGTCTCGGCATCAGAATTTAGTAACTATAAATGAAATGACTCTTCTCTATGGTTGTAGTTAATTAGAGAATAGTGTCATGTAAAATAGTTCATGTAGCTATTGCATGTAATTAATTAAATAGATTAAAGCTTTGTTGAGTTGCAAAGACTATGTTAATTTTCATGCATGGATTTATATATATTAGCTAAGCATCATCTTTGGCTTTGAGAAAGCATCGATCGTCTTCAAAAATTAATAAACCCTCTTTGCTAGCCTTTCATAGTAAGCTAGCTTAAAAGTACAGACTAAAAGCTGCATAGTTCTTTCTCACTTCAAACCAGAGTAAACAGTAATTTATATAGGAGAAGAGACCAAGCTGGAAGCAACATGGATTCACCATAGTAATTATAGTCGTGGAACTATTTTATTAGTTCATTCCCAAAACTTAAAGCATCTACTCCAGGTTTGGATCAAACGTCAGATTAGAATAGTTTTGTTTTGGCAATCAGAAAACATTAATATAATTTCGTAAATCAAGTGAAGGTATATATAATATTTGTCCCGTATGCCGGATTACATAAACAAAATGAAACCAAATAAAACTATCACAATTAATTGATAAGAAAATACAGGGATATGACATTTCGTTTCTATATAGTATGATGATGTCTACATTGAGTCTAATTTCTCTGTGATGTTGTTTTTAAAATTACCCAAAATGTCTCAAGAGATAACTCTTAGGTATTAGAATCTAACCCTTAGGGGCTATATGTCTTTTTGCAGGACTCTTTGAATTGATCACATCATGAGATAAGTGCGATTTGATACCAATTCTAACAATTACTCGCTTTTTTATTTTGTACAATATTATTTACTTCCAACTGCAAAGTTTACTTTTATAATCACCCAAAAGGTCATAGTAGTATTTGGTGTTGAGTGCTACGATACCGAATATATAACACATTAGATAATTGTATTTTTATATATTCATTCATCCCTTGATGAAATAAACTAATAAAAATATCAATGTTAGGTAAACTGATGGAACCATTTCATTGTCCTTTACATCTCTGTTATTAACTATTAATCTTTGCTCATACTAATTTTCAATTATAAATAGATACAAGTTCATGCTATGGTAAAAAAATACCTCAATTTTGTTATTAATTGTTTTATACTGTTTGGAGCTAATTTAATCTTGTTGGAGATTGTAATTATAGTATTGGATCTAATTATATAGGAACAATGCAATGGTTAATTCACTGATCATTTACACTTGAGGGATAAACAAACGTAGGGTGGATTTGAAGTCTGTGGCTCAACTTGTGTAGTGCAGGCGGAAAGGTGGCGTTAGGGATGGCAAACCAAACTGGTCAGGGTCGGGGACCCGGAAAACCTGGTCATCTGGGCCCGAGGAATTACCCGAAAAATCGGGGTAATTTGCCGAGGTCGGGGTAGGAATTTTCTACCCGTCGAGCCCGGGGCCTGGGCCGGGGTGGAGGTGCCGAGGCCAGGGACCCGGAATTGAACCCGGGTTGCGTAATTGAATTAAAAAATTATATGAATTTAATCCATCAAATTTGTATTCTTAAATATAACCCCTTAAACGACATCCTTTATTGTCTACAATTCACTTGCCAGTTGTTTCAACCTGCAATTACAAGGACGTTATAGTTAAATATGATGCAAAAAGGCAAAAAAAACAAAGCTAAAACAAGCAACCTGCCAAAACGCTCGGCAACACTCGACATGTAAGTGTCGAGTATCAGATGCATCATCTGACACTCGATCTCTTAGGAAATAGTCTGATATAGTGTGTCAGACATAACTCAACATGTAAGTATCAAGAGTCAAGTGGGTTGTATCAAGTGTCGAATTCATCATCCAACACTCGATGTCTTTGAAAATAGTCTGATATGGAGTGTCGGACATGACTCAACATGTAAGTGTTGAGTGTCGTGTAGGTTGTGTCGAGTGTTTGATTCATCATTTGACACTCGATATCTTCAAAAATAGACTGATATCGAGCATCAATTGTAAATCCGACACGACTCGACATGTAAGTATCGAGTGTCATGTGGCTAGTGTCAAGTATTGGATGTATCATCTGACACTCGATGTCTTCGAAAATAGTCTGATATGAAGTCTTAGACATGACTCGACATGCAAGTATCGAGTGTCGAGTGGGTTGTGTCGAGTGTCCGATTCATGTCTTCAAAAATAGATTGATATCGAGTGTCAGTTGTGAATCCGACACGACTCGACATGTAAGTGTCGAGTGTCACGTGGCTAGTTGATGCATCCAACGCTCGATGTCTTTGAAAATAGGCTGATATCGAGTGTCAGTTGTGAATTCGACATGACTCGACATGCAAGTGTCGAGTGTTGGATGATCATGTCGAGCGAGTCAAGTTTTGTCGAGCGTTTTGCTAGGTTGCTTGTTTTAGCTTTGTTTTTTTGCAACCCGAATTTTAATCCCGGGTTATTGGAAAACCCGGCCCCGCCCGGGGTACCTCGGACCCAGGCCAGGGAAAAAAATTTCGGGGAATTTTTCAGGACCGGGATGCGCAATAAAGGGCCAAGGCCAGGGTCGGGGACCACCGGCCCCGAGCTTTTGCATCCCTAGGTGGTGTAGGCGTGCAGTTGGAGTTGCACAGGCACACCAAATCCATATCAGATGCAATATCAAACATGCGAAGATCGAAAGTTGGCACTCTTGCGTGAATCATTTGGCACAGAAGCACGAAATTGGCGCTTCCGCACTGATCATTCGGCGCAGGAGCTTGGATTCTAGGTTTGTAGATTTTTTGGGTAAAGAGTTTGTGTAGACACGCGAGTAATGTTGTGCAAGAGTGCGAGTCTATTTCCTAGTCTAAATAGGATTTCTTGTTACCCAAGTAATTGGCCTACAAGCCTTGGACTATAAATAAGGGACGTGTTTTTCAATGTAAAAAAAGTTCTAAGAGAGCAAACAATGAGAGGAAAGAAAGAGGCATAGGATTTTGAGAGATTGAGAGTTTCTTGGAGAGAAAGAAACTGAATTTCTTCTAGTAGTCTCCTGTAAACACTCTTGTGTCTTTTTGTTTTTCACCATAACGGATTGATCATCACCAGCAACTTGACGTAGGATCATATATTGTGGTCTGAACCAGTATAATTCCTTGTGTTTCGTGTTTTCTTTATTTTACTTTGCTTGGATGTGTGCTTAATATCTGGTATTAATTCTACAATAAGCTACTTTTGAGTGTGTGTGCAGGGCTCTTCTTCGTAAAATATTGGTACCAGAGCCTGGTTACGGCTGTTTGGGGTCTTTGGCGACTACAAGTTCTTAGCACAAGAAGTGTTAGATAAAAGTCCTAACCCATAGCTATGTTCAAATAAATTCCTGATATGGCTGCATCAACTAGCAAGTATGAGATTGAGAAGTTTGATGGTAACAACAACTTTGCTATTTGGAGGATGAAGATGTTGGCTTTGTTGGCCAACCTAGGACTGGATGAGGCATTTAAGGGCGAAAGCAAGATGCCGAAAAGCTACAGCACTGAAAAGAAGAGTGATATCACAAAAAAGGCCTACAGCATGCTAATTCTCTACCTAAGTGACAAGGTATTGAGGAAAATCTCGAAGATGAAAACTGTGGCTGAGGTATGGTTAAAGCTTGAAAAACTTTATATGACTAAAAATCCGTCAAGTAGGTTATATTTCAAAGCTAAATTCTTTACATTCAAAATGGTTGAAGATAAGAACTTGCAAGACCACATTGATGAATTTAACAAGTTGTGCTTAGATTTAGAAAATATACAAATTGAATATGATGATGAAATAAGGCATTGATGTTTTGCATTCTCTTTCGAATTCATATAAGAATTTTGTAGATATTTTGAGCTATGGTAGGGCAACATTGTTATTAGATGATGTTGTTGGTGTGTTGAATTCTAAAGATCTTGAAAGAAAGAATGAGTTGGGTGAATACTCAGGTGAAGGGCTACATGTTAGAGGTAAGAGTGACAAACATGATTACAAGGGCAAGTCATACTCAAGGTCGAAGTCAAAGAGGAAGAAAGCTATAAAATGCTTCTACTATCACAAAGAGGGGAATATTAGGAGGCTTTGTCCTAAAAAAAAAAAAAAAAAGAATGAGAAGGGAAAAGAACTAGAAAAAAGCGATGCTACAATTGTGGATGATGGATATTAGAGTTCTGATGTGCTAGTTATGACTACAAAAAACTAGGAAAAGCAATGAGTTTTGGATTCCGGTTGTTCGTTCCACATGATGATGCCAAATAAAACCTGGTTTGAGTCTTATGAGAAGATTAACAATAGAAAAGTTGTGTTGGGTGAAAACAAAGCTTGTAGCGTGGGGGGCATAGGGACAGTTCGAATAAAAACTCATGATGGCATGGAAAGAGTTTTGACAACTGTCAGGCACATTCTAGAGTTGAAGCGAAATTTGATTTCACTCGGTACGCTAGATTCCAATAACTGCAGTTACAAAGAGAAGAATGGCACCTTGAAAGTTATAAGAGGATCCTTGGTGATAATGAAAGGTGTGAGGAAAAACTATTTGTATATTCTCCAAGGCAACACTATAATTGGAGAAGCATGCTCGGTGTCGGGCATGGATGAAAAAGCCTACTTATGGCATAAGATGCCTGATCATGTGAGTGAAAGGGGGCTTCAAAAACTGTAGAAGCAGGAACTATCGTGCGGCGATAAGTTGAAAAAAATTGGAGTTTTATGAGCATTGCGTTCTTGGCAAATCGACTAAGGTAAAATTTGCTTCCTCATCTTATACAACGAAAGAAACTCTTAGTTATGTCCATTCATATCTATGGGGTCCATCTAAACATGCAACTTTAGGTGGAGTAAATACTTCATGTCCATTATTGATGATTGTTCAAGAAAGGTGTAGCTGTACACCTTGAAGACTAAGGATGAGGCACTACAAAAACTTAAGCATTACAGAAAGATGGTTGAAGTCCAAACGAGTAGAAAAGTTCGAAAACTTAGAATTAATAATGGTTTGGAGCTCTTGAATGAAGAATTTAACCGCTTTTCTAACAATGAGAGAGTGAAGAGGCACAAAACGATACCCGATACACCGTAATAAAATGGCTTGGCTGAATGGATGAATAGAATGCTTCTTGAAAGGGTGAGATGTATGTTGTTGAACGCTGGGTTATGCAAAAAATTTTAGGAACAAGCAGTCAACACAGCAATATACTTTATTAATAAGTGTCCATCAATAGCTATTGGTTTCAAGACGTTTGAAGAAGTGTGGGTAGGTTCACCTCCGTGCCATAGTCATTTGAAGGTGTTTGGTTATGTGGCGTTAGCACATATCAAACAAGATAAGTTGGAGCCAATGGCAAGGAAATGCATGTTTGTTGGCTATTTGGAAAGTGTGAAGGGGTACAGATTGTGGTGTTAAGAGTCGAATGTTTCAAAGTGTTTCACGAGCAGAGATGTCACTTTTAGAGAATCTGAAATCTATTTTGGGGGCTATTCAAAACCTCAGTCGATAACTAGTGATGTTGCTATAGATGCAAATAGTGTTAGGACTAAGGCGGAGCTCCATAAGGCTGATGATTCTCAAAAGGAAGGGGTAGGTGAAACAAACGAACATGGTGACATTGAAGAAGTCTTTGATGAGTTTGACGACTGAGAAATTATCAACTAGCAAGAGATCATGCTAGGAGAACAATGATACCACCACTAAGATATGTTGATCTTATAGCTTTTGCATTGTTAATATCCGAGGAGATTGATGGTAATGAGCCTAGAAGCTATAGGGAAGCTATGGTTTGTAGAGATAGGAATCATTAGCAGCAGGCAATGATGGAAGAAATGGATTATTTGAATAAGAATCGTACCTGGATTTTGGTTGATAACACTAGTAGACAGATGGTAGTAGGTTGCAAATGGGTTTTCAAACGAAAAGAAGATGCTTGTGGTGAGGCAAAGCCTAAGTACAAGGCTAGGCTAATGGCGAAAGGATTTACGCAAAAAGAGGGCATTGATTTTAATGAGGTTTTCTCTCCAATCGTAAAACATACGTCATTAAAGTACTACTGGCTCTAATAAACCAGTTTGATATGAAGTTAGAGCAAATGGATGTCAAAACCACATTCCTTCATGGTAATTTGGATGAGAGGATTATGATGGCACAACAGAAGGGTTTTATGAAAGTAGGAAGTCAAGACAAGGTGTGTTTGTTGAAGAAATCCTTGTATAGCCTCAAGCAATCACCAAGGCAACGGTTTTGAAGTTTGATGATTTCATGATCAAACATAGGGATGTCAGAAGTAAATATGATAGTTACGTATATGTCAAATGGTTGAAAAATGGAGTTCGGATTTTCTTGTTGTTGTATGTTGATGACATGTTGGTTACATCGACAAGCATAGAAGAAATCCGTAAACTAAAAGTATAGCTAAATAAGGAATTTGAGATGAAAGATCTGGGTTGTGCTAAGAAGATATTAGGAATGAAGATCGATAAATATAGAGATAAAGGATTCTTATTTCAATCTCAAGGTGACTACACTCTCAAGATGCTTGAGAAATTCAACATGGCTAGTGCAAAAAAGGTCCAGACTCCTTTGGCAGCTCACTTTAAACTTTCATCGACACAATCTCCAGCTACAGATGTTGAAAAAGAGTAGATGGCTTAAATTCCTTATGCAAATTCTATTGGGAGTTTGATGTACTCCATGGCATGTACAAGACCGGACTTGGCATATGCAGCTAGCTTGGCGAGTCATTTCATGGCGAATCCAGGTAGAAATCATTGGAAAGTTGTCAAGTGGATATTTAAATGTCTCAAGGGTACTTCAAGCTATGGGGTAGTGTATGAGAAAAGCAAAGACATGGATGAGAAGCTGAGGTGTTATGTGGATGCAGATTTTGCGGGTGACATTGACAAAAGAAGTTCATTAACCGATTATGTGTTCACATTATTTGGTTCCACCATTAGTTAGAAAGCCAATTTACAGTCAGTTGTGGCTCTTTCAACAACTGAGATAGAATATATTGCGGCTACGAAGGCTGTAAAAGAAGTATTGTAGCTACAAGGGTTTGTTGGTGAGTTTGGTGTAAAGCAAGACAAGGTAAAAATGTTTTGTAATAACCAGAGTGCAATACATTGGACTAAAAATCAAATGTATCATGAGAGAACCAAACATATACACATCAAGCTATATTTCATCACGAATGTCATTGCTGAAGGAAAGGTTTCAGTAGTTAAGATTCATACTGAAAGAAATACGGCGGGTATGATCACTAAGCCCATTACGAGTGTCAAGTTCAACACTTGTTTTGATTTGATACAAGTGGCAGATGGACCGTTTTAGCTTGAAGATGGACATGGCTAGAATCTACTATAGCAGTTTACAATATGGAAACACAAGCTTGACCCAAGGTGGGGATTTGTGAAATCTATGGCTCAACTTGTGTAGGGTAGGCAGAAAAGTGGAGCAGGCATGCAGCTAGAGTTGCATAGGCACGCCAGATCTGCATCAGACGTAGTATTAGACATGCAAAGACAGAAAGTTGGCACTTCTACGCAGATCATTTGGTGCAGGAGCGCGGAATTGGCACTCCCACATGGATCATTTGCCGCAGGAGCGTGATTCTAGGTTGCGGATTTTCTAGGCAGAGAGTTTGCGTAGGCGCATGAGTAATGTTGCACAAGAGCGCAAGTCTGTTTCCTAGTCTAAATAAGATTTCTTATTACGTAAGTAATTGACCTATAAGCCTTGAGCTATAAATAAGGGACGTGTTTTTCAAGTAAAAAAAGTTTTGAGAGAGCAGCAAAAGAGAGGAAAGAAAGAGACTGAAACGAGATTGGGAGTTTCTTAGAGGGAAAGAAACTGAATTTCTTCTAGTTGTCCCTTGTAAGCACTCTTGTAACTCTTTGTTTTTCACCATAATGGATTGATCATCACCAGCAACTGGACGTATGATCACATATTATGGTTTGAACCAATATAAATCCTTCTGTTCTCGTATTTTCTTTGTTTTACTTTGATTGAATATGTACTTAATCTCCTAGATTAATTTCATAATAAGCTACTTGTGAGTGTGTGCCGCTCTTCTTCACAACAGTAGAAATATTTACGTCATAGCCTATAGAAACATGCATATGTGACAGGTTGATGTGAAGGTCAGTCAAGTAGAAGATTACACTTGTCTTGGTGACATCAAAAGCAGAATTGTTTCTTCTGCATATTAGTGCCGTTCCTGATATGTATAGGTCCATTTGCCTTGCTTGGCTATCTCGGATAAGATTAATTGACTTAATTTTACATCAAGAATCTGTCGATAAATAATGATGATGCTACTACGAAAAATAGCTAGCTAGCAAGAGCCAAGTGGCACATGAAAAGGCAATTTATGGGACAATTAATTCTTTGCGAGAATGCTGGATACAGTCACAAAGAGAATCTACTTACAGCAGATGCAGTACTTGCTATTGCTGTTGCTATTCGATTCAGAACTTTATCGGTCTTTTGAAGGCAAAAGAGTAGCTAATCAGCATTGAGAAGTGCAAAATCTCTTCTTTGATCGAGCAGTTTAGGAAACTTTCTTTCCACATACGGCAGGGATATATACACAGTTATGAGTTTTTCCAAATCCAATTTTGTAGCTCAAATAAATTGACTATTCTATATATGCCAAAGAGACGATAGTTAATGTTGACAAAACAATGTAACATTATTTTTCTATAGAAGATCTGGTCCTACAGCCTTTTCTTTCAATTTCCTCTCATTATATATTAGCATTTAAAATGACCTTTCAAATGTATTACAGACTAGTTTTAAGTGTGTGGCTCCAAAGATGCCATGGTCGAAAGACTGTTGTTTCTTCAATATTTCAATAAACCCACCAACCACTCTTTTTCCCCACCAATATCCTTCAAAAGGTTAATAGAGAAAGAATTAACACTGAAAAACATCATGATGTTTTCTAGTAGCTAGTAACTGCTGCGTTACAACTTGAATTCTCAAGATACAGGATGATGATCATGTCATGACAGCACATTGATCGCGTCAATTTACTATATTTTGGCATTCCATGTATATATGATACAAATAGCGCATAAAGCTACATTACATGCCACTTATTTGCTATCCAATAAGCTACATTAAAAGAAATTAAGATGTTGTGTCACTCCTACAAGTGTAAAGGATGCCTATGGCAGTCTTTTCACAACAATTTATCGTTCAACATTATGTATGCGCTAGATACATGTGTTTCTGTTTAATCTCGGAAAGAATTTAGGGTCTTCATTTCTCTTTCCCGATACAAAATATTTTACGAAAAGAATTATGATATGATTTGAACATAATTAATCTTAAACTGTTCTTACTAAATTACAAACAAAATCTGGTTTTGTAATAATCCAGTAAAAGATTTTTCGATATTAATTATTTTGTTCTTTTATTTTGAAAGTAATTGTATATGAGCGAATTGCATACACCGAACCTTATTAAACCTAGCTTTATATGATCTCAGCATTTCAGTGCTTACACTGTATATGGTAATATAAGTCCTCGATGGGATTTCACTGTATATTATAGCAATCATGGTTTTAGTGAAGAACGATTTCTTTGTAAATAAATCTCTCTAATGACGTCAGTCACTGGATCTCACATCAAATAATTGGACGAACATTCCAAAATCTCATCGTGAACCATTGAAATTAAAGCTTAATTGAACCTATTTTTAGGCCATTCAATGAAACTCACGAGTCACAACAAGGCATGGTGCATATTTCTTAGTTATTAAAAGCTGGGGCTAGGTCTGAAAAGTTTAGTGTTTCGATAGACCCACCAAATGTTAAAGAAGCCAAAGACTCTGTAATTAAACCCACCATTTATTTTCTTTCTTTTTCTAGCTAAATTTAGTGGTTGTGTCTTTATCAATGTTTTAATAAAGCCTCCACTAGCATATACTGATGAATGATGAGTGGTCTTGGCTTTTCCTTATTAGTCCTAATATTTAATGCATTGAAATGGTTTCCCACTCAAAGGTAAGACAGCTAATTATCTCTCTTTCCTTTACCCTAATTGGTTCCAGCATTTGAAGATGAAAATTTCTCAATTCTATTGATATATCACCAGTAATATAACAAATTTAGAATATTGGATTAAGTTCAATGGCACGACTTTATTTATATAAATTTTGAGCTATTGGATGTCCACCCACTAGTAATTAATACAATTAGATAAATGAAAATTATTATTTTTAATTTCAACCGTGCTTTAAAGTGAATTTGATCTAATGACTCGTAATTTGTGTCCATTTTCTTCTTCTTTTTTTTTTTTTCAATAAAGCAGTGCCATGAAATCTGCCCCTAAAATATATAGTCCTCCAGTTCTTGGTCACAAAAGACCGCTTCCTGCGATATTATATAAACATATATAGTTTATCCACGTTCATTTAGGACATCATTTTAATAATCAATTAGTTTCATTGCCTTCGTAATGATTTTAATTTCCTCTTGCAATCAATTGTGTGGTGAATTAACGAAAGGTTTTGGCCTTTCGGGTTGACACCACCGAGCTAACTTTGTACATTACTATTCACATGTTCTACCACGTAAACGTTTCCGGAGGTTAATTTATAGGATTTTCACAATGTTTGACCTTTATAGATTGTAGTACTGATAATGCAATAGCAGCATCCTAGAAGAGATAAATCTGCAAGTGTTAGGGATGGTAGACATGGTAGTTGGATGGAACTTAAATAGGATGTCTTTCCGTGATGCTTGGACAAGAATCGACGAGATACAAAATGGCTCTCAAGTACAGGGAATGCATGCTTCTTCAGACGACAAATAGGTGATTTTTAATGGAGGAATATCAAAAGTCTTTGTCAATGGAAAAGTAGATAATACATGTCCCTCTCTTTTTGTCAATAGGTTAGAAGAACTCAAAATTGGGAAATATACATCGGCTTCTACTTTAAGTAATAAAAACACGAGTTAATAGTCAAACTATGCCCTCGTATGCCCAGCACAGGTCTTGTCCAGTGTACTGAGTTAGTAACTTTAGTTGAGGAATCTCATGGATCATTCGTCCTTTTTATATCTTTCTTCCTAAAATTTTCCTTTTTCCTCTACTTTTTCTGTACTTCGTTGGACGACTATACAGATTACTTTGCTGCTAACAAGTCCAATAATTAAAATGTTAAAGATTTCTAGCTAGAGGCAATGAATGACGATGCATATGTAACGCCAGCGAATGGGTCCTTCGTGCTTCTTGAGTTCATGGAGACGGAGTAACTGATATATAATTTCAGTACCTTTAATGGATGATCTTTAAAGTGATTGTTGTCTTTAATGCCGACATTTTCCCTGAAATCGTTAAAATTATTTGGAAAAGTTGTGGACATTATTGGGTATATTATGTCTAATAATCCATTCTGTGCTTTTCCTTTTAATATGTTTTAAACTTTTACATGATTATAGCAAATGACGAGTACCATTACTGTTATAGGACAATCATTAACATCATTACACTCGAAAAGAGTTGCATTAGTCATATATGTTGGTGAATTTAAGTAGCTTCAAATATTAACTAATAATAGGCAGTCTTAAATTGATCATGTACTCCTATCATTCAAAACACACAAAAAAAAAAACTTCAAATATATGCAAAGTTTTTTATAACATTAACTTTCTTTAAGAGATTTTATTACCATCATAAAAATTATTTTCACGAATCACAAGCTGGTTAGAGCATTATTCTCAAGAGCCCTGATTTAAATAACCAAAAGTTGATCATAAATGATAAAAATATATAATACAACCTATACCTCTGTATTCAATATTTTATGTGCAATAGGAGTGTTACAAACTAATTAAAGAGTAAAAGCAAAAAAAAATTAATTTTATAATAAGAAAAAAATGACATGGAAATAAAAGAATAATGTCACATTAAATTATGTATAAAGTAAAAAATAATGATTTAGTTTTCATTGATCCTTAGTGTTTAGGATCAAATTCCAAGATATCAAGAAATTAAGTGTCTTTATTTTGACCTGCTAAAAAATTATATAAGTTGTTACAAGATCATAAAGAGTTCACTATAATGTTGATTACTAGATATAGTGATACTATTTAAGGATTCTTTTCACATTTCAAGAATTTACAACGTTGGATTAATATGACTCTGGTACTATAGTAAATTTATCATTTTCCAAAAAGTTCTAAGTTTATTAGTGTGGGCTTACAAACTCTAATAGCAAAGTCTCTAATAATATTAATGAACTGTATTTGGTTGCAAAACTACAAAACCCGTGAGATATGATATCACTCAATGCATTTAAAGTTTGCTGGAGATACGATGTTATATATATATATATATATATATAATACTTCAAAAAATATATATATGTATGCATGTATATATGAAATGAAAGTTTAGTATTAGCCAGCCAGCATGTTTTCATGAAAAAGGGGAAAAAGAAAGGTTTATATATTAGAATATATGAAAACAGGACACATTTTCCTCCGTTTTGGTGCAGATATAACAACTGCTGGGGACAAAGTTTCCATTCAAAAAGCCCGTCCATCGTCTTGGTCTCTCAAAAGTTCCAAACCGCGGGCCGGCCGGCGTATATGGTAGCCATGAAGCCTGGCTAGTTACCTTGTTTTTCATTTCGATATATGTTCGATGAGTGCTTTTTTTTTTTTTCCCTTCTCTACTTTTCCTAGCAAACGAAAAATCAGAAATGATTTTGGTTATTTAAAACGTGAATAAATACTCCTCAATATTAGAAAATTAATAGCGCAATATTGTAGCTCTAAAATCCCATAAAGTCCATTAACTTCATTGTTTCCTATGATTTTTTTTCTTTGTTCTCTTTTCCCATTTGCCTTCTCTTCTTCTTTGCACGCCAAGAAACCAAATCAACCATAAGTTGAATTTCTTTCGGTTACCACACCATGCGTTATCCTTTCTTTTTCCACCTCTAATCATGCATATTTAAAAAAAAATATTTTGTCTCCTCCAATATCCAATAAAAATAAAAGATTAAAATTAACAGTAAGTTAACAGTATCATAGAAGTTTTGGGCAATATAATTTGATTGGCCGTGCATTTCATTTGTTATCACCTCCGTTACTAGACCTCAAATTATTTGTGTTAAGAGAATGAAACTTAATGCTAGGTTTGGACTATCCTACTCTGATAGCCTAAGCTTTTGGAGTAGGTGATTTCTTAACATGTTATCAGAGCAGAAGATCATAAGTTTGAACCCTCACATGCGCATATTTGGTATTTGTGTCTCTCTTTCCCCAAATTTGGGTTACATGATTGCATTTGGTATTTGTTATCTTCCCCTATCTGAATTTGGGTTGGAGCAGGTGATTTTTTGACAATTTACAAATAGACTAAGGAGGGCCAAAGATTTCCCACTAAATAAGATTATTAGAAAGGCGACGCCCATTGTCAATGTAGATAATTCAAATCATCTCTGTAACATATAATGGAATAAGTAACTTTAGTATTGATTCATAGCTCATCGATCGATCTCATTTACCTGCATGTCCTTGCAAGAATTCTAGCTATCCTTTTGAGCCTTCTCTGCTAGATCTCTCTTGAATAAAGAAATAAGACATATATCAATTTCATGGAATGCTGTGTAGGCCACCATACCATGTCAATATCGAAGCTTAGATATTAGGTAAATGTGCTTGGTAGAGCGCGCATATGCTCATCTTAAATAAATAATGATTCGGTACTACGATGGATGATAAGGAATTTTAAATAATATTAGGTTCCAAAGGGAGTGAAGAAAAATCTTTATATAAAAAGAGCTAAACTTTGCATTAATTTGTAACGTAGCATTTAGGTTAAATACTATTATTTTCAACCAAAATCAGTCATAATTTGTTATTCTCAATCTATTGATTGTCTTGTCCTTATTACTCCTTTCCGCGGAGCATACTTGGCCAGCAACCTACTAGTACAAAGAGATAGAGATAAAGAAAGATAAAGGCTTAGCTTGTTGCTTTGATTTGGTCGGTGACCAACCCTCCTGAGATTATTTGTTTTGGTTTAACACTAGAAGGACCCAAAACCTGTCTCTTTTGCAGTCCAAGAAAGATGAATCGAGGCTTGTGTTCACAGGTGAATTTTGGAAATGGAGATCATCATTAATGTTATAATTAATTTTCTTGAGCTCGTTATATGTGGAAAAGATATAAGCTAGGCTATACCAGTTTGCATGCCTAAATATTAGAAGCAGAAAACTCGGTTCAATTTGTATTTGTATGCCGAGTAGTCGAGGTTAGGTAAAGTGTGTAATAAAAAAATCGTTCCAATGATTTTATAACAAGGCTACAAAGTTCGGACATTTCGCACGACCGGTTTTCATTAGCCAATTGCGTAATCAATTTGGGGCCAATTCTGACTTTAGATATGTCTACTCAAAATGAAGTGGATTCTTAATCTGATAAAGCACTTACCAAATTCGAAGTTCACTTTAATATCTTAATCCGTATGGAAATTAAAATGTTGCTGTACAAAGAATAGACGTACAAGTCTAGCAACTTAGATGTAAAATAATATAATTAGTGCTAGCTATGCTCCAATCTGACCCCACTTCCCCTCATGAATTCTCATTCAAACATAAATATAGTCACACGCTTGTGCGATACGTGTTTCTGGTTGTCATCCAGAGAAGGAGATCAGAGAGAGAAGGGCAATTTGACAACCACTAGCCATCAATGTCGACCACGCAGGCTATTAATTAATTAGAATCCTGGTCCTTTAATTTATGTTATATAAAGCAATAATGGTAATGGATTACACACAATTAAGTGATAAATATTTTTCCCTGAAATACTCAACATTTAACATTAAAGAAAAGCACAAAAAGACTTAGATAGAGGAGAATGAAACTAGAATAAGGCACCACCCATAATAAAAAAAGACAAAAAAAGTCAGATATGAGCATTAGTGGGATACGCATTACTTCATATTTTTGTTGAAAAAAAGTACACTTGAATCAAAGTTGACATAGAAAGGCTTTGGCATACTTACATAACTTGATTTGTTTTCTCCTTTTTCTGATGGAAAGTGAACGCTCACTAGCTAGCTAGCAGTTAAAATGAAACATGAGTTTTTGTTTTTTTTCCTTTGTTTTTACAGCTTAGCTGGGGAGGTGTTAACTATCTGTATTTCTCGTCATTTTTATAATTTTATGTCAAGGATAGGTCACGTTTTAATCTTAAGTTGGACTTATTGCTAAATACTATATATATATATATATATATATATATATATATATATATATATATATATATATATATTATAAGTCTACCAGCTGATTGAAATTTTTTTCCTTAAAAAAATATCGTTGTATCTTTAACAAAATATATTTATAAATATGATATATTAACCTATTTTCACGTACTTTTTATTGAGCTTTAAAAACTTTAAATTATGATAAATTAACTTATTTTCAAATACTTTTCATTGAGCTTTAAAAACTTTAAATTTGGGCTACTTTTAATATTATTAGTTGGATAATCTTTTGTATCTTGATTAAGATAAATAAAGGGTTGAAAGTCTCTATCATATTTTAAATCAAAATATAATTTAATTAAAAGATCGTAGCACTGCAGTTTTACTTAACCAAAAAATAATTATATAGAGTTACGTATGTATACAAGTCATGGATCAGATTGAGTGTTTAACTTAAGGATACGAGATTCTTTAAGAAATAGTAGGAGATCAGAGAAGAGTAATGGGCCACTTGAGGGGACAAGGTGGATAAGCGAAATGGGTTCTATTTAAACGGAGGATATTAGATACTTAATAAACACATTATTAGTGCATTTAATCATTTATGTAGCTTAATCTTATCCCTCCAAATATTATGGGACACCTTTGAACCATAAATTGCCTTTTACTTAGATGATACCCAAAGTACATTCGCTTTAGATTCCTTACCCTCCACATCGAGCAAAGTGACACTTTTAAGTTTTAACCCATAAATTGTCCCCTTTACTCCAGACCTTCAATGTTTTCGGGTCTTGACTTAATGTATCATTCAATTATCTAGGGACAACTCCTTTGACTCTCTGCATGCCACTAATAATAAGATCCATGCTCCAGTGCAGGCTCTTCAAAGAGTCGTAGAGTTTTTGTGTGTGTGTGTGTGTGTGTGTGTGTGTGTGTGTTCTTAATGGATTCATATTCTGCTATTTGTTTATTTATTAATGTTCTTATTTTATCAGAATGAGTTCCCCACACAATCCCACTAAGCAAACGGTAGAATGTAAGGGCTTTGTCTTGGTGGGGGAACACAAAAAGGGTCCATTCCTCCAACGTCATGCACACTCACCCGGAAAAGTATTGGCAGAATTGGCCCTTGTTGCACATTTTTATTCATCGGTGAAGCCCACTACGAGCAGTGATTCGTCGCCTAGTTGTACTGTACAAAACAACTTGCTAACAGTCTCATCAGATCCTCTAGAGCCTCTGCAGTAGTCCCAGTTGGCAATTCAGTGCATATTCTGGCATAGAATCTATACACGTGTTTCCACGCACCGAAAGACTCTCCACTTCTCATGTCCGCAGCAGACGGCAGTGATTTTGTGTCACCAAAACCCTAATATTGCTACATTTTGTTACATTAATTAATCCTTCTAGCATAGTACTCAACGTGGGCTGCCAATTAATCTATACGCTAACGCTGCATTAATGATGGTCCATTATGCTACTCTACTCCAAAGCAAATCAAGAGGTCAAATAGCTTCCTTAACTTACTCTGATTTCGGATCATATTATAAATATATGTAATAGCTCATACTTTCACAGCTCTTATGACGATTAATTAATCTTTTCTTTCACATTAATCACTGTCTTCTCAGTCTTGAAGGTAGAATATTTATGGAGATTTTATGTACATATAATTTAATAGAGAGAAATGGGAAATAAAAGCATGCTTTGAGAGTGGTTGAATTGGGCTTAAAAAAAAAAAAAAGAATGGTGAATAATAATAATTTAGTATTTAATTATAGAAGCGTAGAGTATCATGATATTGTATTTTGATAATATATTCTGACTTTCTTCATTGTTTATGGGAAAGAAAACCCACTTACATATCAGGAAGATGAGAGTACTGTTATTTTTTGCTGTGAATTGTGGAAGATGAGTTAGCAATTACTAGTGCAGAAGCAATATTGATGGGGGCCGGGACGTGCATGAGCTCCCAACTTAAACTTTATTTAGCTATATAGCTGATGATGTTATGTGTGCTTTATTAGGAATATTCTCTGAGTAGATACCTTACACAAAAGCATAATCTATATTTTAAGTGCTTGGAGAAGATCTGGGAATGAAAAGAACGGACACTTTCATTTCATACATAAATATATAAACTTAAAAGTTAGCATTTATTGGTGATTTAATATAGAATTATAGTTTAACTAATCAGATTCAAACAACTAGATCAACAAATAATCTCTTGCCACAAAAATGTTAGGTCAGATACTGATAACTTTAAACTCTTAACCTGAGGTTACTTGCCATGCCTTCCAAATATCAAGTGCCAATTATTATCAAACAAATAAAGCTTCATATATCTTGGTATTGCATGGCCTCTTACTGGCCATTAAAAAAATAAAATAAAAAATAGAAAAAGCTGAAAGAATAACAGAAACAATTGCTTTGCCATCAAGTACACTTTTAAAGGAAAAGCTTTCGTAAGTTACATTTCTTTTATTATAAATTAATGACGCATGCACATTGGAAAATATATATATTTCTAATTAGTAATTGTAAAATACCATTAGTTATTATATTGTAATTAGCATATAGAATTTTCAATACAATTTATTGACGCAAATTTGTGGTCATCATTGATCTCATCACATTTAATGGTTTGGACTGAAAAGCAAAAGATTGTATTTAATATTATTAACCCATCAATCATGATCTCCATCATTAGATTTTGTACATCAATGGTCAAAGATTTGCATCTAGTTTTGTGTCAAAAAATTTATGTTAAATGATCCATATATATATAAGGAACTGAAATTTTAATATAAATTTACGACCATTAATTTTACCAAATCTAATGATTGAGATTGAAAGTCAAAAAGTTACATTTAATGCTACCAACTCATCAATCATCTCAACCTTTGGATTTTGTGAATCAATAGTTTTACTCTATATATATATATATATATATATATATATGTATGTATGTATGTATAGACACACTCACACACACACAACGTGCATTATTATTTCCTAAATCTAACAACTTCGTGTGCAATTTGTTTCTGAAACCGAATGATGCATTGTGTATGCCACACTAAAACATCCATAACTTCTTCTAGAAAACTCAAAATCACAAAACATAAAATTTTGTAAATAAACCAACTTCTAGAGCTTTCCAACCATATCAGGCACGTCATCTGCTTCTTTCTAGATCAATACAGTTAAATCCGAATATTTGACTCATGTGCAGAAGTGAATTATCATGAATTTTGCTTCAATATTCCTCCAATTTTTTGTCATTTAGCGTCTACAACTAAAATAACTTAAAACTAGACAGAAGAAATGTGAAATGCAAAAGTTTAACTTGAAAACAACCACAATTTACCAGGAAAGAGTGTATAAAATCCACGCAATTCTTTGTTCAATCCGAAGACCGTTGCCTATGGGTGTTGCATTCTGGGTACATAACCAACCCAAACAACCAAACACATACAATCTGACGTAACACAAATTCACTAAGTGAGTAATTATGAAAAAAAAAAATTAAAGACATAAGTGATTAAGTTAATGACTAATGTTAATGTTACATTTACAACTTGTCTATAATCAACATTTATAAATTCTAAATTGGCAAAATATCAAGATGATTAAAAAATGAAAATAAATAAAAGAGGTTAAATTATATAACATAATAATTATCTATCCACTAATATTTTGCTAACTCAGGTTGAAAAAAAATGATTATATATAAATAAGTTGTAAGTGTAATATTACTCTAAGTTAATTGTACATCTAGAATTATATTAATTTATACTTACTAAAAATTTAATGTTTCTAATTGAATAGAAAAGAAGGTGTATATATGATATTAATTAATACACTATATAATTTAGGGCAATGTTAAATGGATGCCAAACGTACCGTATAAAGAATTACTATGCAAAATTTTAGTGCAGTATAATGTAGGCTACCAAACATTTAGTACTTTAATTAATATGAATTTTTCTAATCAAGCGACTTCAACTATAAGAGAAAATGGCAAAAATTCCTTATATTCTAGTTATTTATCTATGAGTGTGCTACCTTTACAAACTATCTATACAAATTCACTTATACAAACATATGTGGCATCATTGAATGATTGTCATCATCCACATTAATTAGTACAATTAAAATTTAGAAATCACTTATCTAATCAAATCATGACACCAAAATTTGTAAGAATATTACTCTTCACCTATATGAATGGTACTCGTAAAATTGTAAAAGAGAACGTAAAAAAAAAAAAAAAAAATTATATTTAGCAAGTAAAAGAATTTAAAAAAAAAACCCAAAGTACGAGTCAGGCACACTCTATGTATATACTAAAGGTACGAATTCTTCAATTTTTTGAGTCATAATTAAGGCTTGTCGAGTAAAATACATGGAGGTCTATCTTTCGTAAAAGATATCTTTCTATTTAAAAAATAAAATAATCCAGTTTTTTTCATCATAAAAGACATTCTTTTTTTATAAAGATTTAAAAAGAAATGCAAGGTACTTAGTTCATTAAGCAATAACAAAAGTCAAAGCATATCTGGTTTTTCACAGCTGTGGCAGCTGCGCTTTGCTTAAATCTTACCCTTTGCATGCTCAAACCCGTCATGCAATTTCATTATTAGCAACCCATTATAAATAATTTTTAATTTATTATTAGATTTCGTGCTTTATTTGTCAAAGCTGTATATAATAAGGTCAAGATAAAATGAACTTTGGTCAGGATAATTTTGAAAAATTTTGTTGCATGAGGTGTTCCAATATTTCTAATTCCTCAAATAATTTCTAAAGATCAAAGCAAATTAAGACCGGACCTCTTACAAATATGCTTATCTTTAAATTTAATTAGTTATTAAATGCTTCACATTAGACGAATGTGATTGGGTATTTTTTTTATATTAACAAATTAATGATGGTGGGGTTGGTCACTTTGCTCTGACCTGAAAAGGGCAACATCATATATGATTAAAAAAAAGTTGATTTTAGTTATAATCATTTCAGAGATTTTTACTGTTCAAATTCTCTTTCTCAACCATAATAACAAAAATTAAGGATGAATAGTTTTCCATGATCGATTTCTAATTATATTTCTGCAACTGTCAACATAAATTAATATCTATTTGGTAGTGAAAGATTAATTGCAGATTTAATTAATTTTATAACATCATTATATATATATATATATATATATATATATATATATCCAAGTAATGTAAGGGAATAATTAGATTTTAGAGAGTTATAAATATAAATATTAGTAAAAATCTCTTATAAGTTATCATCTTATTGCAGTTAATTATGTCTTAATTAGGACAAATCACAAGTGAATAATTCGTGAAAAGAAAATTTAGATTATTTAAAGCTTTCAGCAAATGTTATGTACACACACTTAAAGAAATATTCCTATCAAGTCATATAATCTTTCTAGAAAATATTGCTTTGAAAAAAATAGTTATGTTTCTCCAATTACCCCTTAAAGTACAATCAATTCAACAAGCAAAAAGCGCCATATATATAAAAGCATTAAAAAAAAAAGAAAAGAAAAAAGAAGTTCACACCCACAAGACACAAACTCTCGTATATTAATTTCAAAATTCAAAGTGGAATTATCATAATTTCCAGTGTAAATTTCGAAAATGCCATGGTCATCATGGATGCTAGCAAAATGACAGTTAATTGATTTAGAATAAGTAGAAAAATAAATAAACAAATAACAAACAAGCAAAACTCTCTCAATTTCTCAACCCGTCTCTCATTCTCTCTTTATTTTTCTCTTTCATTGATTATCTGAATATATAAAAATATAAGCCCTCACTTATCCCTCTCATACCTTCTAAGCTCTCTCTTCATTTCTCCCCTCAACTTCACCTCCTCTCCAATCCCCACAATGGTGAAGTTCTCCAAGGAGCTGGAAGCCCAACTCATCCCCGAGTGGAAAGAAGCCTTCGTCAACTACTGGCAACTCAAGAAACACGTCAAGAAGATCAAGCTCTCCAGGAAAACCCACCAACCCCACCACCATAACCATGACTTTGGTGTCTCCATTCTCGATCCCATTCGCTACCTCGCCAACAAACTCCTGCCCAAGGCCCGAGACAACAAACCCACCAATGTCATTCAGGTAATTAACCACTCCGCTCATATATATGCACGCATGTATGTAAAGATTTTTGTGTACTGTTTAAGCAATCATTTCTTTCGGTGAATTTATCGAGAGAGTGTTTCGGAATTCGGACCGAAGAATCGGGGGAGAACTTGTTGTGTGGGTTTGTCGGGTTGTTTTTTTATGCAAGAAAATAGACCAACAGTGTGAATGCACAGTGTGGCATCATTTTCAGGCGAAAGTTTTATGGTTTTCGCCGATTTATGTTTCAACTGAATCTCTCTCTCTCTCTCTCTCTCTCTCTCTCTCTTAAAAATCCTTTTGGGCGTTTTCTTGAGATTTGTTTCCTCGTCTTTTCTGCCCTTTGCTTACGTACCGCCGTACCAGAATACTACTTTCTATCAGGTATGGTTTTGCTTTTCCAACTCCAAAAAACGATTTTAGTTTCTCTCCGTCCGATTCAAGTTGTGTCCCACTTGGCCGGTTACGCCGTGTTCAAACACAATCATCCACCGCACGTTTTTAAGTGGGTCTAGGTGATGAGTGTCAAATTCTAAATCATAGAAAATAAAAAAAACAAGTTGGTGCATGTATCATATAACGATGAAACTATCTTATCATATGATTCTTATGTCAGATTAATTGTTATAATTAATACTATTAACCATTTTACCATTCACATCAATTTATTTTTGACTTCTAGCCTTGTAATCCTAACAACGTTTACTTCTCTACATCTATAATACAAAACTGATTACATTGATTAGTTTGTTAAGATATTAATTAATCTCATGTTAGATTTTCAATTAATTAAATAATTTAAGCTATCAATATTACTGGTTTTTTTTTTTTTTGGTGAATTTGTAATCTTCTCGCGAAAGCAAAGAAGACGGTTTTAGAGGCTAAAATATTCACGAAACAAGCGTGAGTTTTTTAACAGAAAAGGAAAATCAATGAAAAAGAGATTGATAGTGACAAGCACAATAGGGAGCTTGTTGTTGAATCAATTAATATTAATATTAATATATTTTTCATTCTTCTTCTCCGTTACAGGTCAAGAGTAGAGTCATGGAAGAAGCAGAGGTAGAAGTGTACGAGACTGAGCTCGCTCAGTTGTTCTCCGAAGAAGATGAAGTATGTTGTGTGTTTAATTTCAGAAAAACATTTTTTGTTTTTGTCTTTGTTAATGTTGATTTTGGTGAGCTCATAATTTTTTTTAATTATTCTTGTTTATTGTAGGTGAGGATGTTTTTTGAAAAGCTAGATGGAGAGCTGAACAAGGTGAACCAATTTTATAGGACCAAAGAGAGTGAGTTTTTGGAGAGGGGAGAGATTCTCAACAAGCAGCTAGAGATACTTCTAGACCTAAAGCAAATTCTCGGCGAACGGCGCCGGAAACCGAACAACGGAATTCTTCCTCGTTCGTGGTCGTCTTCTGCTCGGAACTCTGATTTCTCTGGTGAGTTTGCGCGCGATTCTTCTACTACCAAATAGTCAATTGTTGAAGAATTTATGTGGTCAAAAATGGTATTACAATTTAATTAGTCAGTTTTACTAGATTGAGGGTAACATAGTAATTACAAATTTTGACATGGCATGATATATATATTCATATTATTGACCAAATAGTTGATATCAAAGTACAATTTGTCTTCATATGGTCACTTGAACACGTGCTAAAAATGTGCCTAACTAACATTTTCAATCATCATGTAATAAATTTATGTCTAAAATCAAATCGTTTGGTCCCGATTGGGTACTTTGTGGATTCAATTGTTTTGTTTGGCTGTAATATAATTGTAAATAAAATCACTGGAAAAGCGTGAAAATACTTGAGACTCCAATTGACAAAAGGAACCAATAAATGTTGCTTTTGGTTTAATTTTATGATTCGCAACAAGTTGGGCCACAAAATGCTTTTCCAGAATTAAGGAAAGGAGAGTCGTGGTTAAATAAAGCCAAAATCAAGCAAGTAAAATGTTTTTTTAATTTATTGACAATGAATGTGAATCCAACTGTACATCAATTCAGATTTATGTCAACTCAGTCCCCTTTTTCGATCAGGATTAATTTTAGTCGTTTGAAACACTTGTTCCGTGAAAATTTTGGATTCGTGATACAGTTTTTCTGGTCCAGCATGATTTGACACCAATATTAGAAGAAAATTTTGACAAGGCTAAACTAAAATTAAGAACATATATTATCGATTATTGATGAAAAGAAATCAGCCCCCAATAATTTTGATTTTCATATTATTGATTGAATTAAAATATTTGAAGTGGGTGCAGAGAGTCAAGCTTCACTTAGTGATACTCCCGCTGAAACGACACAGACGGATGATGTGATAGCAGCACTAGAGAGAAATGGAGTCAATTTCATTAATGCGGCGTCGAGGTCGAAAACAAAGAAAGGGAACAAGCCCAAGTTGGCGATGAGGATTGACATCCCAGCTGAGACACCCGCACGAACAATCGCTGCTGTGACATCCATGGTTTGGGAAGATTTAGTGAACAATCCTAAGAAAGAGGGAGCAGCAGGTGATTCTATTAATAGGAAGAAGATTCAGTGCGCTGAGAAGATGATTAGAGGGGCCTTTGTGGAGCTCTACAAAGGTCTTGGTCTCCTTAAAAATTACAGGTAAATTTATTACTACTATTGTCATAATATTAAATAGTTGCGAAAAATATATATGTTTTGTCTAAATTTGAGAAAATTCTAATCTAATCTTAATTATATTTTTGGCAGCACGCTGAATATGGTGGCTTTCACAAAGATACTGAAGAAATTCGACAAGGTAAGGCGGCAATAACATGTTAGTCTCATCACTCCACACCATATATATATGAGTAGGAAAATTATAAGAAAATTAGACAGAGATAATTTGACGTCATGTTGAACATACTTTCGGCATATAAAGGTTTTGCTTTATTAAGATGGTGCTTTAGATGTTTTTCCTATTTTTTTCCGTCATTTTTTTTTTTTTGGGAACGAATATAATCACTTTAGTCTTACAGCCGACATTAGCACGGACCAGTTACTTAAATTAAAAAATTAATGAAAGTTAAATTATGGGTTCTTGTACTCTGTAAATATATACTCAATACAATGACTTGCTATTGATTGTTTCAATTTTGTAGAAGAAAAATATAGGAATTTCTTACAGAATCTTATGATCAAGTGACTTTGAGAAATAAATTTTTAAAAAATAATATATATATATATATATATATAACAAGACAAGAGAGACCACATGGATAATGCTTGCATTATCATGCAATAACTAGCAATTGTGTATGAAACAATAATAGCTATGCCTCTCACATGAGAAGTGTGCATGAATGAGACCCCAATAATTTTATGTTTGTGCCCATACTGCATTCATCATCAAATTGGTCAGATATTTAACAATTTAACCATGCACCCAATTTCTATTCTAGTTAATTAATTAACTATATAATTAATAGAGGCCATTTATTCCCTTCATCTAAAATGATCTTCGTATGCATGTTCTGAAGAATTGTTTTTGAGACATTAAACAACTTTTAATGAGTTTTGTGTGTTTTCTAAAACATGTTTTTCCAAAAAGGTAAAAACATCAGCAGTGGTTATCGAGTTTAATATTACTTAAAACATTGAACTTTGTGTTTCGGAAATAATTTTAGATTTATAGAACAAAAACACTCTTGAAGATTTTAGTGTTACTATATTGAAGAAATTTCGTCAGAAATGCAAAGCTTGCCCGATTAGACTTTTATATATTCTTTCTACATATACAGATAGCCTATTTTTGTGCATGTGAACAGGTATCGAACCAGAAGGCATCAGCAAGTTATCTTCAAGTAGTGAAGCGATCTCATTTTATTAGTTCTGATAAGGTAAACCATATATATCTATGTACACACACACACACACATGCATATTCAAGGTGTTTAACAAGTTGTGCACGTAATGCTTAAAAGCTTACTGCTAATACAATCTCTAGGTCAATAATTAATTTGTTCTTGTTCTTTTGTATGATCTTCTCCCACTACTTGATTTTTATGTTCAGCTTAAAATTTTTTGTCAATCAATCGAACATGATCACTCACATATATACCTATATATAACTTTCATAAATATCAAGTTGTTAATAGATCGATAGCATTATAATCTCTTACCAATTATCGAATTAGTACTTTTTCTGGGGGTGTTATTAATTAGTCATCTCATATAGCAAATTTAATTCAATTTTTCACATGTAATTTGTGGTTAAGTTCGCTATATTTGGAGAATGGGATATTTATTTTTCTAGTAGATACTATATTAAGTGCGATATTACATTGGTTGATAAGGTGGTTAGACTAATGGATGAAGTGGAGTCCATATTCACAAAGCACTTCGCCAACAATGACAGGAAAAAGGCAATGAAGTTCTTGAGACCGCAACAACAAAAGGACTCTCACATGGTCACTTTTTTAGTTGGTAAAATATTTCTCCCGCTCTCTGTCTCTCTCTTTCTTAGCATTAGAAAATAGAGAATCCATACAATATTCATGAATCGTGCATTTTCGATATTGCATTTCATGTTTGAAAAACACTTGGTCATGTCATTGCTTAATTAGCTACGGCACTTCATAAAGTAAAGCACTAATGCATTAGTAAAGTTATTTAAAGTGAGTTCCCACATACACCATTGACAAAGGGAAAAGTTAAAAAGAGGAAAACTATCATAGAAAAATTTTGAGGTCATAGAATGTCTAACATTGCCATCTATGGCTGGTCCAGCGAACATATAAGCAAAAAGATTCGATAAAGTAATCATCAATGTCATGGCTTTATCACCTAATGTCCGCGAACACCACTTTCTATGATAATGCAATTGATTGATGTAATTAGCTGATCTCTTGGCCTGCCAACACAAGCTAGCTGCACTAGGTAGATTTGATATATTTCCCATACACGTAACCTGGCTGAAAGCCAGCCACTAATTAATAATCGCACTTTGTGGAAAAATGGAGATGATAAGAGCACATTAATTAGGTCACCCCACCAGGCAGATTTCTAGTGAAATTTATTGTCTAAGCTAGCTAAATTTATTGAACCTTCTCCTAATCTCCTTCTTGTCGTTTATGCAGGGCTGTTTACAGGTTGTTTTGTATCATTATTTAGCGTATACGCGATATTGGCACACCTGTCTGGTATTTTTTCCTCTAACTCAGAAGTGGCTTACATGGAAACAGTCTACCCAGTTTTCAGGTGCGTATTTCACATTGTTCTCGTCATGACGTTCAATACATTCAAATATGCTTCTATCACATTTACATTATTGTGACGTTATATGTTATCTTTTGGCACTCCAAAACTGACCAGGATATATGTGGACCTATAAACTACAGCCTTTAGGTTAAATGCGTGGGCCTATGGCCCATTTTTTGTCCATTCGCGTCGGCTTCTTGGATCTAATGCAACCCCACCAAAAATTATAGGCTCCTACAAGCTCGTGAAAAAGTAGAGCCCATGAGAATAAAATTTTTATCAAAAAGTTTAGTTGGTTTGCTTGTCACATGAACTTTTTAAAGCTTATTGATGTTAGTAATAAGCATTCGCAAACTAATGGTTAACAACATTGATGATGTTATGCAGTGTTTTTGCATTATTATGCTTGCACTTGTTTATGTATGGGTGCAACTTGTTCATGTGGAAGAGTACAAGGATCAACTATAACTTCATTTTCGAATTTCAACCTACCACTGCCCTCAAGTATAGAGATGCGTTTCTCCTTTGTACCACTTTCATGACTGCTGTGGTTGGGGCAATGGTTGTTCACCTCCTCCTAAGAGCTAGCGGCTTCTCACCGAGCCGGGTTGATGCCATACCTGGAATTCTCCTTTTGGTTAGTGCTAATACATGCATTTAAGTAGTGCTTGTACAAGTATTTTATAAATTTTTTTAATGAAGTAATTATTTATCTCTTGCATTTCCAGATTTCAATATGCCTGCTCATTTGCCCATTTGACATTTTCTATCGCCCAACACGCTATTGTTTCCTCCGCATTATGCGTAACATAATCTGCTCACCTTTATATAAGGTAAATTTTACTACTGGCTTTATTGATTGAATTTGTGTTAAAGATTATGTTAAGATTTGTTTCTATGATTATTTAGGAGTAGCAAATTGTCAAGATTCAAATTCATGTATATATGCAGGTTTTGATGGTAGACTTCTTCATGGCTGACCAACTTACTAGCCAGGTAACAACTCAACCTTTATTAAACATGGAAGTATACATATATATAGCAATTGCATTATCTTCTGAGGCTCCGACCGACTACGCATCTTACCTGAGCTTAATAAATTGTTTCTTGTTATAGATTCCGTTATTGAGACACTTAGAATCCACTGCTTGCTACTTTCTTGCTGGAAGTTTCAAAACACACCATTATGAAACCTGTAAAAGTGGAACACTATACAGGGAGCTAGCCTATGTTATCTCATTTTTGCCGTATTATTGGCGTGCAATGCAGGTAAACTTATCTACTTTTTTCTTCCTTGCTCATGTAATTAAATTAATTTTCCATAGCTACCTCAATTCAATTGTCTTTGGATGTTATTGGCTGCAGTGTGCAAGACGATGGTTCGATGAATGTGACCTGAACCATTTGGCTAACATGGGGAAATATGTCTCGGCCATGGTGGCAGCTGGTGCCAGGCTTACATACACTAGGCAGAGCAATAACCTATGGTTTGGTATAGTCTTGGTAACTTCGGTGTTGGCTACAATTTATCAATTGTACTGGGATTTTGTCAAGGATTGGGGACTTCTGAACCGAAAATCCAAGAACCCTTGGCTTAGGGATGATCTGATCTTGAAGAACAAAAGCATCTACTACATCTCCATTGTGAGTAGTCCTCTCAGAGTAAAAAATTTCATTTGGTTTTCTTGTTTAAACTTATAAAGGTCCTAACGGATCGAGAAATTGCATTGTAGGCCTTGAATGTAGTTCTAAGAATTGTTTGGGTGGAGACTGTGATGAGGTTCCGCATAAGCAATGTGCAATGGCGTATGCTAGACTTTTTCATGGCTTCATTGGAAGTTATACGAAGAGGGCACTGGAATTTCTACAGGTGCTTTCTGTCCCACCAACCACTCAATTCCTTTCTAATTCCCTCTTGAATTGGGAAGTCAATTTATAATTGATTGGTGCACTAATTACAGACCTGTCCAAAACAGATTGGAAAATGAACATCTGTGCAACGTTGGCAAGTTCAGGGCTGTGAAGGCAGTTCCTTTACCATTCCGTGAGACAGATTCAGACTGATGATGAGCTTGTTCATTTCTTGAAATAAATGTATAGATGGAAGTCCTTAAAGGCTTACCGAGCGCGAATGCAGCACTTTCTGCTACCTCAAGCTAGAGGGGTCAAGGCAGGCGATCCACATTTTATTACAACAATGTGGAAGGTCTCTGCCATTCATCAGAATCATCACAGATTTGACTCCAAATTGACAGTTGTAAAGCTTCCTAGCTTAATGAAGAAAGCAGCATATTTGCTTGTACATGCATTTAAGTTTTGTATCTTGGACTTGCTTATACAAATCAATGAAACTGATAAGGGCAAGCATTATATTCAACTGTCTAGTGAATTTTAATATCTTTCTACATTTTGTCCCAGGTTTGAAGGTACCCATCAACGAGGCTGATCAATCTAGTCTTTTTAGTTCATTGACTGAGTCTCAAAATGTACAGAATCAAATTCTCTAAAAGCATCCTAAATTAAACTGCTTTCCAGATTCACTATTAATGGGAAGTTATTTTCAAAATTAGGTCAAAAAGTGTATAATTATAATCCAATGATGGAAGTAGTTACTTTTTACATTAATTTTAATGTTTACAACCATTCTCTTGTAGTGAAGAAATAACAATAAATTAATGTTAAAAAAATTTAATCAACCTTCCATGAATTAGTTTGAAAAATTAATCAAAAAATTAAATTGTAATCACATAACCCAATACCAAAATATCATTCTTTTGGTTACAAAGTTTGATTTATTTTGTTTTACGTTTTAACTTTTATTATTAGAAAAACACTTAATTATTATTTTTTTAAACCTTTCTCAAAAAATAAATAAATAAATAAAACCCGTATTTTTCAAAGCTTGAAGTTTATCTATAACAACGGCCAACTAATGGTCAACCAACTCTTATCTTACGAGATTGACTGTTTAACTGATCAAAATGCTTAAAGCAATTTATCATTTCATGTGTTCTTCGAACGTTGAAGAGCTTTGCTAAGATATGGCCAACTAAGCAATTCACCATGTCTCCTCCCACACAAAAATGAGGTACATCAAAGCAGACTTCTGTAATCTGTGATAAATTGTAGCTATTGTATTTTTCTTTTTTTTTTTTTCTTCGTTGAGTTAGAAAGATTGAATCTTGTACCATTTTGCAGATGTGTTATTGAAAGTATTGTGGAATTCTTGTTTCTTTATGGGACTTGTTGTCTCACGTATCAATTCTGTTAGGAGATTGAACACTCCCACCGCAGCTCAAATAAAAGACAAGAAACAAATTGTTATGTTAGAAATAACAATTTGGGTGGCACTGCCCTCCACAATAAAATAGATAACTTGGGCGGCTCAGCCTTCCACAGTAAATAAATAAATTAAAGGCAATAAAGACACAAATATATAACGTGGTAAAACCCTCAATTTGAGGGAAACCTCCATGGGACAAGTCCGAAAATATTTCACTATGAAGAAAAAATATTACAATCTCTCTCACAATTAGAATAGAGGAGATTATATGGGAGGAAGAAGTGAAAAGCTTAATACATAAGCTTGGTACACTTGTAAGAGGGGGAGGAGGCTTTATTATATAGCCAAGCCTCCCCACCTCAATTTTGTTTCCCACCGATGTGGGATTGGGTGAAAGGCAAAAATGCCTTCACCCACTTCACATTCTCCCACTTGGAAGGCATTTTTCCTTTCATTCTTGTCTCTATACATGCTGCTCACGTCTCTAACAGGCCACAAGACGTTCTACACCAGATGAACTTGTCAGCATTGATTGGTTTGGTTAATGCATCTGCTATGTTGTCCTTCGTGTGGATTTTCTGCATATCCACTATTCCATCTTCCACTACTTCTCGTACATAATGATATTGAACTCCTATGTGCTTCGTTCTTGAATGAAAGGCTGGATTCCTTGCAATATGCAAGGCACTCTGACTGTCACAAAACAAAGAAATCTTCTCTTGTTTGTGCCCGAGTTCCTCCAATAACCTTTTGATCCAAACAGCTTCCTTGCAAGCTTGTGTAGCTGCCATATACTCTGCTTCTGTTGTAGATAGAGCCACAACAGTTTGAAGTTTGGATACCCAGCTCACAGCACCTCCTGCAAGTGTAAACACATAGCCTGTAGTGGACTTCCTTTTGTCAATATCTCCAGCAAAATCTGAATCAACATAGCCTCTGACAATGAACTCTGATCCTCCATAGCATAGTGCAGCATCAGAGGTTCCTTTGATGTATCTAAGGATCCTCTTAACAGAATTCCAATGCTCTCTTCCCGGATTAGCCATGAATCTACTGACCGCTCCCACTGCTTGTGCAATGTCTGGTCTTGTACAAATCATAGCATACATTAGGCTCCCTACTGCTGATGCATACGGTACTCGAGACATTTCCATCCTCTCCGCTTCATTGCTAGGACTCATACTTGAGGATAATTTATGATTAACAGGAAATGGGGTAGAAATTGGCTTACAATCTTGCATGTTGAAGCGGCGCAAGATTTTCTTCAAGTAGTTCTTTTGAGATAGCCAAATCTTCCTGTTTTTTCTGTCTCGGTGAATTTGCATCCCTAGAATCTTGTTTGCCGGTCCTAAATCCTTCATTTCAAATCCCCTAGCCAATTGTGCCTTTAATTCTTGGACCTGATCTTTGTTAGTGCCTGTTATCAACATATCGTCCACGTACAACAGCAAAATGATAAAGTCTTCCTCAAACCTCTTGTAATAAGTACAATGATCTGAACTGAGTCTGTTGTACCCAAGGCTGATGATGAATGAATCAAATCTCTTGTACCAACACCTTGGCGCCTGTTTTAAGCCGTACAGAGATTTGGTCAACCTGCAAACCAAGTTTTCTTTTCCTTCTTTAACAAAACCTTCCGGTTGGAGCATATAAATTTCTTCTTCAAGTTCTCCATGAAGAAATGCAGTTTTTACATCTAATTGCTCTAAGTGTAAGTCAAAAGTAGCACACATAGCCAAGATTGCTCGAATTGTTGTAAGTCTTACCACAGGAGAGAATATCTCATTAAAATCAACTCCTTCTTTCTGAGCATATCCTTTGACCACCAGTCTAGCACGATACCGCTCCACTTGATCATTCCCATCACATTTGATCTTGTAGACCCATTTGTTTCCGATGGCTTTTCTTCCATGTGGTAGTGGCACAATATCCCATGTCTTGTTTTTGTCTAAAGCTTCCATCTCTTCATGCATTGCTGTCATCCATAGAGATGCATCAGAACTTTTTATAGCCTCCTGAAAGGTTGAAGGCTCCCTATCTTCTGTTAGGAGACAGTATGCAACATTGCTTGCCATCACATATTCTGAGTGCCAAGAAGGTTCCCTTCTTTCTCGAGTTGATCGACGGACTTCAGGTGCTTCAGACTCAACTGGTTCTTGATCATCGTGTTCTGGTATTGCTTCAGAAGAAACTGTTTCTTCCTGTAGTGATACAGTCTCAACATTTTTCTTCGTGCTATCACTTTCTTCACATTTAAACATGTCTTCTATAAAGACAACATCCCTGCTGATGACAATCTTATGGGCAATAGGATCCCATAAGCGATACCCCTACACTCCATCAGCATATCCCAAGAAGATACATTTCCTGGATTTTGGATCCAGCTTCGTTCTTTCTTGGTCATGATACATTACATAAGCAGGACATCCGAAAATATGAAGGGAGGAATAATCAGTTGGCTTACCGGTCCACATCTCCATAGGTGTCTTCATCTCAATTGCTGTTGATGGAGACCTATTTATCAAGTAACAGGCTGTAGTGGCTGCTTCTGCCCAAAATGTCTTGGGTAGACCCGCAGTCCTTAGTAATGCTCTCATTTTTTCTGCGAGAGTTCTATTCGTCCGCTCTGCCACTCTATTTTGTTGTGGTGTGTAAGCAACTGTCTTCTACCGTTTCACACCTTCTTTACTACAAATGTGTCAAACTCCTTGTTGCAGAATTCTCTCCCATTATCTGTCCTCAAACACTTGATTCTTTTTTCGGATTCAAGTTCCACCTGTGCTTTGAAGGCTTTGAATACAAGAAATACATCTAACTTTTTCTTGATGACATATACCCAACATCTCCTAGAATAATCATCCACAAACAATACAAAGTAGTTTGCTCCTCCTAGGGACGTAACCGGTGATTCCCAAACATCAGAATGAATCAAGTCTAGAATGTTTTTACTCCTAGCAATAGATCTGCTAAAACTCAGTCTACTCTGCTTGCTAATAACACAATGCTCACAGAATGGTAAACTTACAGTTTTGATTCCAGGAAGTAGTTTTTGATCAGAGAGAATCTTCAAACCCTTTTCGGACATATGGCCAAGTCTTTGATGCCATATCATAGACAATTCTTCTCCAGAACTAGCAACCGCTGTTTCTGCCTCCTGAACCGTTTCTCCATGGAGCATGTATAGGTTAGCAGCAATCTTTTCTGCCTTCATCACCACAAGTGCGCCTCTGACAACCTTCATGATCCCATTTTTCGTATGGAACTTCACATCCGAGGTCATCCAACTGTCCCATCGATAGCAAATTTTTCTTCAAGCCAGTCACATGTCGTACATCTTGGATAGTGCGAATCGTACCATCAAACATTTTTACTTTGATGGTTCCAATACCAGCGATTTTTAAGGCATGATCATCACCCATGTACACAGACCCTTCTGAGATAGGTTTATATTGATAGAACCAATCTCTTCTAGAAGTCATATGCCATGTTGCTGCTGAATCAATTAACCATATATCAGCAAACCTTTTTCTGCCTTCCACAACTGTTGTTGCCTCGCTGCACAAGATTTCGCCATTCCCTGAAGTACTTGCTACACAACCCTGAGATCCTGACGACTCAGATTCTTTTCCTTTGCTGTTTCCCTCTCCATTCTTCTTAAGATGCCAACACTCGTTTTTCACGTGCCCTTGTTTTCCACAATGGTAGCATTTAATAAACTTCCTTCCTTTAGACTTTCCCCTGTTCTGATTGTGACTCCCACTGGAACCACGTTCCCTTGATCTCCCTCTGTTGACGGATAAAGCCTCTGCATGTTGAGAAGCCATTATTCTGTCTTCCTTGTTTTTACGTCTGCTTTCTTCTTCTAAGACAGCAGCCGCAACATCATTAAAGACTAGAGATGACTTCATTGAACCATTTGCCAAGTTGAGGATGAGATTATCATATGAATCAGGTAGACTCTGAAGTAGAAGCTCAGCACGTTCCTTCTCTTCTATGTTATGCTCCATGGTTGAGAGTTGAGAGAATAACGTCTTCAAAGTGTTGATATGTTCAGTCACCGGAGTGGTTTCTGACATACGAAGAGTGTACAGCTTCCTTTTCAAGAAAATTTTGTTGTGTAGAGATTTGGCTTCATACAAGCTTGTCAAAGTATCCCAAATCTCCTTTGCAGAGTTTAATTCTTGAATACTTGACAGCACTTCATCTGCAACTGCTAGATGTAGACTTGCCATCGCATCACCATCTATCTTCTCCCATTTATTTTCATCTTGCATATTTTCCGGTCTTCCATCAATTGCTTCAAGGCAATTTTCTTTTCTCAAGATAGCCTTTATTTTAATTTTTCATAGCCCAAAGTTGTTTCCATCGAACTTCTCTATCTTGAATTTGGCTGCCATTTGTCTTGCAGTGAACAGTACCGTATATGTGAACAGTACCCTTGAATAGTATCGTATACGTGAACAGTAACAGTATCCGTATACGTACACCACTGCTAAACAGTAACCAAGAATAGTAGTAAGTGCCGGTACGATTTAATATACACCAGGAAAGCTTCCAGGAAACACTGGAGGGGTCACAAGCGGTCCCACTTAAAATCCAGTCTCCTTAGACTCTTATCGTCTTTTTGACAAAGTTTTCTTAGACATGTATATAACCATACAAGTAACCACTCACTGTCCTAACCCTTGGCTCTGCCTTCACAACCTTGCTCTGATACCACTGTTAGGAGATTGAACACTCCCACCACAGCTCAAATAAAAGACAAGAAACAAATTGTTATGTTAGAAATAACAATTTGGGTGGCACTGCCCTCCACAATAAAATAGACAACTTGGGCGGCTCAGCCTTCCACAGTAAATAAATAAATTAAAGGCAATAAAGACACAAATATTTAATGTGGTAAAACCCTCAATTTGAGGGAAACCTCCACGGGACAAGACCGAAAATATTTCACTATGAAGAAAAAATATTACAATCTCTCTCACAATTAGAATAGAGGAGATTATATGGGAGGAAGAAGTGAAAAGCTTAATACATAAGCTTGGTACACTTGTAAGAGGGGGAGGAGGCTTTATTATATAGCCAAGCCTCCCCACCTCAATTTTGTTTCCCACCGATGTGGGATTGGGTGAAAGGCAAAAATGCCTTCACCCACTTCACAAATTCGTTGACTTGAAACTTCACATGATGGAAACATGCGTATGGAAATATTTTGAAACTCTATGTCTCTGGGTTTGGAATCTGTAGGGATTGTTGTCTCTATGCATTGCCTTGATATCTTTGAGTCCAGTGTCCAAACTTTTATTGTGTTAGTTTGTTGGTGGTGTGATTAAGTCAACACTTGTTGAACATCGAGTATGCTGAAATCGGGTTGCTTTTGTTGAGTGGTTAGATCTTCTTTTACAGTATATTTTACCAATAGACACATATCGAGTTACTTGATGTTTTAGAAATAAGTACGAGAAAGCAGTAGGAAAAGAGCTGTTACATCCTTAAACATACTCGTGATAGAAATGCAAATTTGAAGGAAGACATCTGATGAATTATGGAAGTGAAGTGCTCTGCTCAGATGATCACTTGGCAAAGGAAAACACTTAAGTCATAACATGATTTTGATATATGTGTGTTATGGCAAACTTGTTATTTGTTTAAGTCTTCAGTCCTTATATTTTCTGCATCAAAAACGATGCGTTTTACTAATGAGTTCACTCATATAGGACATTTAGCATGTAATTTCGTTTTTCAGTTAGAAAACCATATTCTGGAACTTCCTCTATTTGAATAACAAACTTCCTTCTCCAGCTCAGCTTGAGCTAGCTGGTTTCTGGCCAATTTTCTTTCCCTGTAGATTGATTTTCTATATCAGAGTGGTATCAGAGCTTTGGTCAACTCCGAGATTGCGATGACCAACTCTGACAATAGCAATCACCAGGTTCATGGTGCAAATCGTAGCCTAGATGTTCTGTGGGAATCACAAGCAAACCTCGAGCGGAGGGTCGATCTTCTTACTAGAGAATTTCGTCAAGTGGTTTCAGCTTCGGGGATTGCAAACAGGAATCTCAGAAAGGGCAGATTTTATTGAAGATGAAGGTGTTCATCCGATGGGTGGACGTGATCGAAGGAGAACCCTAAGACACAAAAACCCAACTCCTCTTGAGTTTTTTGAGTCGGATGATGGAGAAATTCATCACCGTAGGTCCAACTTGGATGATGATGAAACAGATGTTGAAGTTGAACAATGGGTCCTGGATGAATCCAGACTGGGTGTTCAGCCACAAGGTGGAAGGAATAGACATAATCTCAGATCTCAAGAATATCATCTCAAAATTGATATTCCTTATTTCCATGGTAAGATCCATATTGAAGACTTCCTTGATTGGATACATACTGTTGATAATTTCTTCGAATACATGGAGATTCCTGAAGATAAGCAAGTTACGTTAGTAGCTTATAAATTAAAAGGAGGTGCTGCTGCATGGTGGGAACAATTACAACATATCAGGAGAAGGGAAGGAAAAGGCAGAGTTCGTACCTGGCTGCGCATGAAACAACTGCTGCGTGCAAGGTATCTTCCTGTTGACTATGAACAAATTTTATATAAGCAATATCAAAATTGTTGTCAAGGAACTCGATCTGTCGATGAGTGTATAGATGAGTTTAATAGACTTAGTGCTCGTAACAATTTAGAAGAAAGTAAGATTCAATTGGTTGCTCGTTTTATTGGAGGATTGAAAGAACCTTTGCAAGAAAAATTGGAGTTGAAAAGCATCTGGTCTCTTTCTGAAGCTATGAGTCTAGCAAATCGAGCTGAATTACAATTACAAAAGAGTGTTAGCAGGGTTTATTCTTCGCGACGAGTCTTTGGAGAAACCAATAATGACAAATTCAAATCTCCTAATGTTCAAACCACACAGAGCTCCCTTCAAAACCAAACACGAACCCATATAACCAACCCGATCCTTAAAGAGAAGAATGTGAGCAAACCAGTAGCTACATATCCAACTAAACACAACCCTTATGCAAAACCAATTCCAGGAAAATGTTTTAGATGCAACCAGCCTGGCCATAGATCCAATGAATGTCCCACCCGTAAGCCTGTTAACTTGATGGAGAATTTGGAAGTGGAGAATTGTGTTGAGCAAGAAGAAGGATTGGAAGATGAGTTTGAGTGTGCTGAATTTGTACAAGGTGATGAAGGAGAACAGCTTATTTGTATCCTACAGAAAATATTGCTGACACCAAAACAAAGTTCATATTCTCAACGAAATGCAATTTTTAAGACTCGTTGCACTATTCATGGGAAGGTTTGTGACCTTATAATTGATAGTGGTAGCAGCGAGAATGTTATTTCGAAGGCTGCTGCTAAAGCTCTTGGACTTAATATGGAAAAACATCCTAATCCGTGCAAGATATGTTGGGTTAGAAGAGGGACTGAATTACAAGTAACTGAAATTTGTAAAGTCCCATTTTCTATTGGGAAATTCTATCACGATGAACTTTGGTGTGACGTAGTTGAAATGGATGCGTGTCAGATTCTATTTGGAAGGCAATGGCAGTTTGATGTTGATGCTACGTACAAAGGAAAGGAGAATTGTTACATTTTTACTTGGAAGGGTAAGAAGATAGTTCTCATGCCATTAAAAGATCAGGTACCCACTAGAGCTGATTCAACAAATTCAAAGAAAGTTATGTTGTCTGTGACTGAGAAAGAATTTAAGCATGAATTCAAAGACAAAAGAGTAGCCTTAGCTCTTGTGTTAACTGAGCAGGAAGAAGTCATTGCAGATATCCCCACAATAGTTCAACCTCTTCTTCATGAATTTGTAGATATTTGGCCTAGTGAGCTGCCAAATTCTTTACCACCACTCGAGGACATACAACACCAAATCGATTTCATTCCAGGTGCTACTTTACCAAATCTTCCTCATTATAGAATAAGTCCAAAGGAGCATGAAGCTTTGCAAGAAATAGTTGAAAATCTGTTGCAAAAACAGCTAGTGAAGCCTAGCTTGAGTCCCTGTGCTGTACCAGCCCTTTTAATTTCTAAAAAGGATGGATCCTAGCGGATGTGTGTAGACAGCCGCGCCATCAACAAAATTACAATAAAATACAGATTCCCAATGCCTTGCTTTGAAGATATGATAGACAAGCTGGTGGGATCTACAGTTTTTAGCAAATTGGACCTAAGAAGTGGGTACCATCAGATACGAATTAGACCAGGGGATGAGTGGAAGACTGCCTTCAAAACTCGAGAGGGACTCTATGAATGGCAAGTGATACCGTTTGGGCTGTGTAATGCTCCAAGCACCTTTATGCGCTTAATGAACCAAATCTTGAAACCATTTATTGGTAAAATGGCGGTGGTTTATTTTGATGATATTTTAGTCTTTAGCAAGAGCATGGATGATCATTTACAGCATCTGAGATTGATTATGGAGACTCTCCGAGCAAACCAACTTTATCTGAATTTGAAGAAGTGTGATTTCTGTACCAACAAGTTAGTGTTTCTGGGGTTTGTAATTAGCAATGAAGGTCTCCAGGTTGATGAACAGAAAGTGAAAACCATAAAAGAGTGGCCGGTTCTGAGAACAATCTCTGAGGTAAGAAGTTTCCATGGATTGGCAACTTTTTACAGGTGGTTTATTAAAAATTTTAGTACCATTATGGCACCTTTGACAGATTGTTTGAAAGAAGATCGTTTTGCTTGGGGATTAGCACAAGAAAACAGCTTTAATCTGATCAAAGACAAGCTATGCTCTACTCCTATTCTTGCTTTACCAGATTTTAATTAACCCTTTGAAGTTGAAACTGATGCTTGTATGAAGGGTATTGGAGCTGTTTTAATCCAAAGTGGCAAACCTGTAGAATATTTCAGTGAGAAGTTCAGTGAAGTAAGGCAAAGGTGGTCCACGTATGAGCAAGAATTATTTGCTATTATGAGGGCATTGCAGCACTGGGAGCACTACCTACTACACCAAGAATTTGTCCTCCATAGTGATCACCACTCCTTGCAGTTTCTGAATTCGCAAAAAACGATTAGTAGAATGCATGCTCGTTGGATCCTTTATTTACAGAAATTTTCTTTTGTGTTTAAACATAAAGCTGGACAACTGAATACTGTTGCTGATGCGCTTAGCCGACGAAGTTCTCTCTTGACTATTTTGCAAACCAAAATCACTGGTTTTGAGATTGAAAGAGTTGTATGAATTTGATGATGATTTTGCAACTGTGTGGTCTGCATTGCTCCAGGGAAGTCCTACGAGTGATTTCCACATTTCAGAAGGCTTTCTATTTAAGGGCAGTCAGCTTTGTATCCCTAAAACGTCTCTTAAGGAGCATATAATTCGAGATTTGCATAGTGGAGGCCTAGCTGCTCATATTGGGCGAGACAAAACACTGCAGCTAATTTCAGAGAAGTTCTTTTGGCCTAAAATGGCTAAAGAAATTACTAAATTTGTCAAACGATGTCTCATTTGTCAGCAAGCCAAAGGAGGTACTCAAAATACTGGTTTATATACTCCTTTACCAGTTCCAAATACTATTTGGAAAGATTTGAGTATTGATTTTGTGTTGGGACTTCCGAAAACAAAGAGAGGATCAGATTCTGTGATGGTGGTTGTTGATAGGTTCTCAAAGATGGCACACTTTGTACCATGTAAGAAAACCAATGATGCAGCTAATGTGGCTCTTTTGTTTTTCAAAGAAGTGGTGAGATTGCATGGAGTACCTCGGTCTATTACTTCTGATCGAGACGTGAAGTTTATTAGTCATTTTTGGAGGGAATTATGGAAAAGATTTGCTACTGATCTGAACATGAGCAGTGCTTAACACCCACAATCAGATGGCCAGACAGAAGTTGTGAATCAAACTTTAGGCAACATGCTCAGATCAATTGCTGGTAACAATCATAAGCAATGGGACCTTGCCCTTCCTTAGGCCGAGTTTGCTTTTAATAGCATGGTGAATCGATCCACAAACAAAACTCCATTTTCAATTGTGTACACTAAACCTCCCAATCATGTTGTTGGCCTTGTCATTCTACCTAAATTCAAGAGTTGACCAGCTGATGATTTGGCAACTCAGTTTCAAGAGATGCTCAATGATGTTCGCAGTAAGCTGCAAGAAAGTAATGCATCTTACAAACTCAGAGCAGATCAGAAACAGCGATTTAAAGAATTCCATGAAGGAGAACTAGTTATGATTCATCTCAGGAAAGAAAGATTTCCTACAGGGAGATACAGCAAGTTGCAGTATAAGAAGTTTGGTCCTTTTCGTATCAAGAAGAAGATTAATGATAATGCATATCAGATTGAGCTTCCTCCTGAACTCCAGATTTCTTCTACTTTTAATGTTGCTGATATCCATGAATATTTCCCTCCTGATGCTGCGACTTGTCAAGTGCAAGAACTTGAGTCGAGTTCTTTGAATGGTGGAGGAGAATGATGAATTATGGAAGTGAAGTGCTCTGCTCAGATGATCACTTGGCAGAGGAAAACACTTAAGTCATAACATGATTTTGATATATGTGTGTTATGGCAAACTTGTTATTTGTTTAAGTCTTCAGTCCTTATATTTTCTGTATCAAAAACGATGCGTTTTACTAATGAGTTCACTCATATAGGACATTCAGCATGTAATTTCGTTTTTCAGTTAGAAAAACGTATTATGGAACTTCCTCTGTTTGAATAACAAACTTCCTTCTCCAGCTCAGCTTGAGCTAGCTGGTTTCTAGCCAATTTTCTTTCCCTGCAGATTGATTTTCTATATCAACATCAGTTAAATAATTACAACACAGAAACTGTGTTTTCCTCTTAAAGAATACAGACATCCAATGTTGGGCATATACATGAAATCCATATTACGACAACGCATAAAATGCAATTGCTGATGCCACGGAAGGGTATACAATTCTTCCTGCTGAAGCCTATCACTTCGAGGTCCTTGTTTTATTCAGTCTGAAACAATCTCAGATTGTGACAAGGCAGATTGAAACGAAATTAGTGAACTTAAGAGGACAGTTCACTTTTGAGAGATTCTGCTATTTTAGTGGAGAGACAGTAAGCAGTGGAGAGGATAGTGATCATGGGATTGACACCAACAGCACTTGGAAGAACACTAGCATCGCAAACAAATAAGCCTTCTGCTTCCCAACTTTGCCCATTCTCATCAACCGCACCTTCCTTTTCATTGGGTCCCATCCTGCAGCTTCCCATTTGATGGGCAGAGCCATAGAGCATCCAGTTCTCCTCTTGTGACATTGGTCCTTCCGCTGAATAAACCATTTCCAGAAACTTCTCCACTTCCTTTTTACTAATTCCTTTGCATTTGATACTCTGCCCATCACTCCGATGAGTGCCAACCTCAACGGCTCCTGCTGCTATCAAAATCTTTAATGCCTGCCTCAACCCAGCCTTCAGATTTTCTTTGTCCAACGGATCTAATTTATGGTTTATCCTTCCCTCTACCTTAACTTCTCCAGATCCCCGATCTCTAACTATTACTATCAAGTTCGCAGTTCTTGCATACTTCATCATTCTTTGCTTCATGTCAATTCCAGACAGCCAAGGACATACAACAGCAAATTTTGCTGGTGATAATTCAGGAGTTTCAATGAGGGCTCTCACATTGGAATGTTCTGAAACCAACGTATTGGCTGATGTGATTATGCCGCCCTCATAAGCATTTCCACTGAACTCTGAGTTTGAGTTTGGAAAGTATCCCCATGCCATCAGAACAGGATGGAGGTGAAGGTTTTTACCAATGTTCTGATTATTCAATCCACTAGAGATCAGTAAGGGGGGTGTCGAAAGAGCCCCACATGCCGAGATTGTTGCTTTGGCTTCAAGATGCAGCTTCATTGTGATACTGTTATTTAAAGCTTTCACTATCACGCCTGAGCATCTCTTTTTCCTCGTCCTTCCATTCTTGCTCTTCCCCAGTATCAATCTTTCGGCTTTGCATCCTGTTAAAATGACAGCCCCGTGATCTACAGCATCAACCAGCCATGTTCTATCAGTGCCCTTTTTGTCTCCTGTTTTACAACCATAACTGCAAAATCCACAGTAATGGTTCTCAGAGGAATTTCGTGGTACCCTTTTGACTTCAAGACCGAGATTTTCACACCCTTTTCGAAGTATTTGATTCTGGAACCCTTCGTTTACACAACTCTCTGTAACGCCAATTCTCTCACACACAGTATCCATAGCAGAAAGATACTCAAAGCTCCCAAAAAGTGGAAGCTCGTAGTCCTCCGCCCATTCCATAAGCAGAGACTTTGGTGTCTTGATGCATGCTGACCAGTTAACAGCTGAGCCTCCACCAACTGTTGATCCTGCTAGAATCATGGTTTTCCCATCAGCAGTTGCAAGAAGCCCTCCTGCTTCATATAATTGATCGAGTGAGGGGCCATCAACAAGAGAATAATCTTCAGGCGTGAAGTAGTTCCCCTTCTCCACAACAATGACTTTCTGCCCTGCGCTTGCCAGAACAGCAGCTGCAACACCTCCACCACAACCGGAGCCGATAACTACCACATCACACTTGATATTCAAGACATTCTGTGTGGAATCTCTTGCAACTTGGAGACCTTTCTGGGTGAGGGACTGGAGAAGGGTTGAGTCAGATTCATAAATAGTTTCAACCATTCCTTTTTGAAGTGGCCTTTCCTTCTGAGCATCGGACAGATTCTCATCAGCATCTACGTGATAATTAATGGCTTCCCTTGCTGGATTGTTTCCATTTTCGTCAACCTGAAGAAGGAATCATATTAATTGGGGAATTATTATAAATGTACTCAAGAGGGATTTGCGGCAAGTGTTTCTGCATTCGTATCTCTATTTCTCTACCTTCCATCGCTCTCATTTTCTCATTCCAAGCTTATTCTAATAAAAACATTGTTCGATTTTGAAAGAGATAAATTAATAATTTGAAAATATGACTTAAAAAATATAAAACTAAAATTCCAGAAAGTTAAACTATAATAATTTAAAGCCATCTCATACCCTTTTTTTCGTTATATAAAATATATTACTTGAGACTAAAAAACTGGAGCACATATTTAGAAAATGTAAATATGTATACACTTTAACATGCACCATATTGCAATCTAAAAAAGAAAAGTTGAATTTATTTTTTTTAATTTTATGAAATAATTTTTGTAAAAAAAAATGTAAAATGTTAAACAAATAAACATTTATCACAAATATATATTTTTCATTGTAGATATCAGAACATTCAGGGTTATGGAGGGTCACTTACTTCGGCCTAATCTGGTTTAGCTAAATAGAATATTTTTAACCGGATAAATTCACTAGAATTACTTTAATTTAATAATAATATTTTAATATCCTTAAGTATTATATTTGTATGGTTTATATTTTACATGTTATAAAAATATTTTCAATAATTAATTAGACATAATTAAAATCGAATTGTTTAGATGTTACAAAAAAAAATTTTGATTTATTTTTTCACATAAATTATGTAAAAAAAATAAATGAGATCAAAAAAACTATTATATATAATTTCATGATTTCACATTAATATTAAGAAAGTTATTAAAATAAAAAATATTTAAGTCATAACGTAGTTAATAAAACATAATAAAGGGTTTTATAAAATAGAAAACAGTTGAAAACTACAAGTATATTAGAGAGTTAAATTTAAAGAAATAGTATATACGTTTTATATTTAAATAAATGAAAACCAATTATTTTGATTTTTTTTTTATAATGACAAAATCAATCTTAAGCTAACGGAGACAAATATATTAAAATATTTTAGTGACCAAAAATCAATCAAATTCAATTTGCAGAGATAGAAAATAAATTCATGCTTTACAATCTGATTTTAAAAAAATAATAATAATTAAATCATTTATTATTAATATTTATAAATAAAGTAGTGTTAATGTAGAGTTACGGCCGGGGAGAAGAAGGAAATTACAAGAAATCAATATTGGGCTTCCTTCTTTACTGTTAGTCAACTAACTTGAAATTTAATTAAGAAAACGATGTTTCAACTTCTCCTATACTTATATTTCTACATTTTTCTTGTTTTAATTTGAAGGTGTCTCCATTTGCTTCTTATAGCAAAACAATATCATCCAATCACCGACAAATCTTCTCTCTTTGATTTTGGGTGAAGAAGGCCATGAATTTGATTAACTCTTTTGCTAATTTTATGGTTGGAAACTTTATGTTTCTCATCAATTTAAATCTTTTTTTTTTATTTAAAAGCCACAAAATTGATAGAAATATATATCTTCTTAAATAACAATTTTGACAATTTCTTTTTAATCCCTTAACAACTTCTATAACAATTGAGTGAATAATGCTTGTTGTGTTCGTAATAAATTTAATCATAATTATTTTTTTTTTCTTTTGGGTTTCAAGTTTCACATATTTCCTCATAGATTCCCAAATTTCTCCTCTTCTCTTACAGATACGGGAAGTCATAATCGCTGAATCTTTACATGTGCTCAAGATTTGTCCAAGTAGTTAACAGTTGGGGTGGTCCATTAATATTGAATATAAACTAATAAAAGGGTGGTCAATTATTTAGATTTAAACTTAATTTGATGAATAACATATAATAAAAAGTTATATGGTTAAAGGAATTATGGGAAAGGCATCTATTAAAACATTATAAAAAGACTTTAAAAATATGCATCTAATTAAAATAGTAACAAAGAACTAAGCTTCATAAAAGATTTAGATATATAAGAGGTTTTGAAATAGAATTCAGTTTACATTGATTTGGGAAAGATAAGGTTTGAATAAATTGAAAAAAAAAATTAATAAAATAAGTAAATTGATAACTGTGGCAGCACTGGGAGAGTTGGTGATGATTTTGAAGCTTATTAGATTTTATTCCATTTAATTCAAACATGATGTGATATTGAAGTTATATCAAATTTTATTTTTAAAACTAATGTGGTGGCTAGATTAATTAACCAAATAACTACATGATTTGAGGGTAAATAAATGTAAAGAGACAACCAAACAGGCCCCCGGGCATGTTTGGGTGTTAAAAAAAAAAAAAACACTATTATCCCATCGCATAAGTTTTCTACAACTCTTTACTTTTTTTCCTCCCCTAGAAATTTATTTCCAATTTAAAAAAAAAAAATCTTAAATGGGCTAATTTATTAATTAGCTATGCAGAAATGATTGGATATTAATCCTCATTGACACTGTTCTTCCGAATGTGGATGCTATTGTGCAATTGGACTATTCATTGTAATTAATACGTGAGAGAGGACTTGTATACGTATGAGTTAGAATATTATAATCAAATCAGAAGTTAACATTTAAAATCCAATGACAGAAATATACGTGCAAAATATCAAGAAATAAGCTTTGAATTTATCAGATAAATTAAATTAATAAACTATAACATGAGAAGCTAAGAGGAGGAGGATTACCGAGGAGAAGAAACTGAAAAGGCACAAAACCTTGATGTACATAAATACAACTCGAATAGGCGTCAAGAAGCGATGCTTGAACCATTTTTGAAGCACCTTCTCCCTCTTCTCCAACGACATACTTGAGAAATCGTTGATGAAAGGCCATTTCTGGCTTAAGCAAAGCGACCCACAAAGAAGTAATGTCCCAAACCTGGTAGAGAGCAATAGTAAAATTACTCTAATCAAGATGCAAGCTTCTTTGAGGCCTCTCTTCGAGATATTCTCAGCCACCTGTGTTATTGAAAGAAAAATACAAAATTTTACATTGGCAAGCATATATAGATATATATATATATATATAAAATAATGAAAAGGGCAGCTAGGTAAGATGATGTAAATTAATAACGTTATATGCCTCATCAGGGATGGGAGGTTGAGAACCAGAAGCTTTGTAGAAGGAATCCAAGGCCTTGTTGGGTTGATCTTCTTTGCCTTCCAAGGGAATTGAATGTAAAGGAGGCAACACAGTCTCGCAGATGCCAGCCAATGACTGCATCTCTCCGGAAGTGAAGCCGTGATGGTAATTGGCAAACTTTTTCCTTCCACTCAACAGAGGATGGCACTTCATCACCTTCCCCATCTCTCTCGATCGCACCTTCCTGTTCAAGAGTTGTGTTGACCTGAAAAATATATAGCGATGTAGGCTTATCAAAACACTCCTGGAAAATTGAGCAATTGAGTAAGAGAGTGGAGATACTATATATACATGTAGATCGGCTTAATCCCTCGATCACGTTACTTAGCCTCCTACAATGGCAGACATTTAACCCAAAAATGGGATGGTAAAATACAAACGCGTGGCCCTTTCTAATTTTATTAATTAATTACCTGTTAGCAGCTTTTGCTTGCGTCTTTATTAATTTAACCACTAATATTCTTTTATATATATATATTATTTTAAACTCAAATGTATATTATTCAATATATTATTACATTAATTTACCATAAACTAGTATTATTTACCAAGTTTTTTCGGAAAGCATTTGTTTCGACTTCTCTACTAGCAAAAAATAAAAAAATAAAAAATTCAATGCCAAAAGATCATCTAAAATTTTTTAAAATTGTTTGGTTACCATCAAAGAAGAGCCTATGAGTAATTAAAAAAAGTCATTTTATGTTTTTTAGGTGAAGCTCAAAATTGAGGTTTTTAAAAGAAAAATATTCTTTTTTAGCTTTTTTTAATATAAAATCTCTATTTTACAAACCCTATTCTAATAAAATTTACTTCAATCAACTTTGCTAGGAGAAACTAAAAAAAAAAGGGCCTTCCTTTATTATTTTTTTCAAAAATTTATATGCATGTACAAATAACCCCACTCTATTTAATAATTGTTAAATTTACCCAAAAATCAAAATGATTTTTTTATTTATACTTTTCTTCCTCTTTTTTTTTTATCATTCAAATTTTTTAAAGCCAAAACTTAATAATTTATCTTTTGGTTCTTAGTCACTTTGTTTGTGGTCCATCTAATATAAATGTTTAATATTAGAGTTTGACATATCACTTTATTAACATTAGAATTCCATGTCTATTAATAGATATAAGTGTGCTCTTCTTTTTTGTTGGTGTCTATTAGTAGATATAACTTATAAGTATTCATTTCTCTTCTGTTAGATTTTGTCTTCTTCGTAATGTCAAATATATATATATTTGTAAGCTTTAAGAGAATATGTTTTAAGTAATAAATTTTATAAAAGGAATGTAATAATTTAATTTATATTATATGCATTCCAAAAAGTAATATGATTAAATTATCAATATTAAATATTTACCATTTTGAATATCACTTGTTGATTGAAATGATGTCCCTCCTAACTGAATTTTCTGGCTCCGTCTGTGGTCCCAGCTATCTATAAAGGGATGAGTTATACCTTAATTTGAAAATGATCACTTAAGAGGAGATGTATTCTTCTTCCATAAAGCAATAAAAATAGGCATACGTGCCACACTCAATAGCCACAATTGGATCGTCCAGAAAAGGACTACCATATTTTTTTTGTGCAGTTCCAATCAATTTAATTTAATGTGCCTTTTGGAAAAGGGTTTGGATTTCGTATAGCCTAGCAATCGTCACTGACTTGCGCTAGTGTGAACCATTCGTTACAAGCAATTAATTGAACAATTGTTTGATTGTGACTGGAATTCCCAAAATTCCAGTTGGCTTGGCGGCCCCATTGCTCTAACCACAATTACTATGTATGACTTGAGTTGTCTCTTTGTACAAGTCAGCTCATCAGCTCAGCTCTAGATTCTGCCAGCAGGCCTACACATCTCTCCTGAATCATCTTGTTAGTTAATTTTCTGTTAACCTTTTCGTGGATTTGGTTTGAATTTGCATGCATCATCATTTTGCCTTTGTCGCCACTTTCTACCTCCCGTGCATTTATATATCAACCCAATCACATCATTTATAAAAATGTTTCCATTCGTTTTCGCACGCAGCCACGTGATTTTGCTCTGCTACTCCTTTTAATATCTCATTAATTTACAGCTTGAAAGCCGGAAAGGTACCCTAAAAAACAGAGCAATAATTCCGGTGACGAAATTAATGAGCACAGATAATAATAGATTGGTATTGAAAATTATTGTGTGAATATTTTTTAAATCTTTTTTCTTTCTTTTGAATTTCATTTTGTTTGCATACGTTGTGAGTTCTGAAAGTATGCAGATATAAGAATTATGACAGTAAGCTATAATGTAAATCGGTATAGGAGAATTTTACATGATTCGGCTATAAAACCTATATCCACGGACAGTTATAGAGCTGCAATTCACTAAGTTCTTGTTTGTACAATCTTTAGAATCGTTTACAGTGCTGACTTACTCTCACACACTGACCTAATCTTTGTAAAACAAAATCTCATCAAGATCTTAAACTATAGTGACACTGCTCACACTCTGTCATAAAAAACTTAACAACACACTGTTAAGTATATCATAACCATGATGTCTGACACTGAATTACATAAACACTTAACTCGTAAGTTTTCTCAAGTGTCTACTAACTCACACAAACTTAATCAATAATTTATGTACGATTACAATATCTCAAACATGAATAAAACACTTATGAAATCAAATCAAAGAGGCATTCTGATCTGCGTTGAAGCTCTTCTCTTAATTCTTAGAATGCCGTGACATAGACTTCACACAACCAACATACATATGTTATGAAAACATAACGTTATATATATATTAGATGTCTAGCCGAAATCTCCTTAAGATCCTATAAAAATCCTAATCAAACTCATATTAGGATAAAGACAAATATAATAGTGATGCGTTCGAAACTAGCAAGTATACTAGTCGCACAAGTAATAAAGTGATAAGTAAGATATCGTTCCCACGAGGATTGATTCTAATTGAATTTGTTATTTCCAGCAACAATTAACTAAATGGGGGGGGGTTTTGTTGAATGATAAACTAAGTGAAATAAGGATGCAAATTAAGAATAACAAAACAGAAGTTAATGTGAATAAAAGATCAATGAGGGAAATCTGGTTAAGGGATCCTTCTCTACCACAAGATATGGATTTGCGAATTAATCGTAGAATTGTCATCCAATTACAGCATTGAAATTATCAACCGTAGATAACAACAAGCTCTGTTATCCCAATCTTTCCTTACTTTGTTGTTAAATAAAACAGGCTCTTTATTAATCTCTATCCATTAAACAACCTAGAACAAGCTCTCTAAATTTAATTCAATGGATGCATTACGATAAGAAAGATAGGTTGATCTAAGCAATAAACACACAAGCTCGGATTATTTAACTTAGGTTGTATTCTCCAATTGCAATCTCTGATCACAATTTTGCTACTAAGGATTAGAAATTCAAGACAATTACGGATCAAGATTTCTAGTCTAGCAATAGACAACAACCAGATTATATTCAGTTGGCCATTCGAAATACAATCCAGCAAGCAATCATAAGCATTAGATATGGGAAAATACAAGCAAACTTCAATTAGAGAATTGGATAACAACTTCTTGCACAATCAACTCACAAAAAGGGGCTTTGAAATCACCCTCAACCAATTCAGATTCAGTTACACATGTTAAGAACGTGGTAAATACAATACAACATGGAGACATTCCAGAAAATGAAAGGGAAGGGAAAAACTTAGCAAATTTGATGTAATTCTCTTTGGATTGTAGTTCTTCCTCTTTCCAAGCTTCCTTTCTCCTTCAAGAACTCCAGGAGATGAAAGAATTCCAGAGCTTGCAGCCTCCCACACGTTCTCCCCTCTTCAAGTTATGAAAATAAAACCCTAAAATGTGTTTAAATACTCTGCTACAGTGACTTGCTACAGTTTCCCGTATTATACATGCTACAGTGGCTTGTGGAATTATATTTCTATACATCTCACACTGTTTTGATTACAACTTTTGGTACACTGAATGGATTTATAAACCGTAAATTTCTCCAGAAAATAGACTTCGAGAGCTTTCCAACGGTATATAACATGTCGTCGGGTTCATTGTATATCAATACAATTAAATCCGAGAAGATCACTGACTAGCAGAGGTGAAAATGAAGGGTTTTACTCCATTTTTGTGCAAGTTGCTCCAAATCTCCTACAAACATCAAAACCACACAAAAACATAAAAATACCAAGGAATATAGCAAAGAAACATGGACGAATTGATATGAAAATGATATATAAATAAACACTTATCAAATTCCCCCACACTTAGACTTTGCTAGTCCCGAGCAACTACGACAATATGAAATAAAACTAAATCGAAACAGAATCAACAAAAAATTAAAACACACAAATGCTTCATCTTGCAAATAGGCCTCAAAGATTGTACTAAATTATAACCCAAGGAAAACTTCAAAATAATGCACTTGATCAAGAATTTTATCTCAAAGATTAGTTTCGCTTCACTTCCATTCCTCAAGTGTGTGTGTGTAGAGCCATTCTCACCTAATCACTTGTAACCCGGATGAGTTTATGCATAAAAATGAGTCATATTTAATATTGAAGATGTGTGTATAAATGAACTCCATAGGCTTGCTTTTCAAGTCACTCTCCACTAATGTAGACATGCACAACACCAAGGATCAAGTAGAACTTTATTAAGCTTGTAACGTTTGGATTGGGTGAAGGTATGATAAAGGATAATAATTTGGCTCAAATCACCCACAAACACATAAATCATTCAAGACTATGTAGAGCTCAACCCTATACACAACTTCATTTCAATTCACCAAGTTACTCCCCCAAACTTATTTAGAACACTCAATCTTTTTTTTTTCAGAAAACAAAAGAAAACTACACCCCCACACTTTGTTGTTTCATTCTTTTTAAGAACACTTAAGGGTATAGATCTCTTATTCTTTTTCTTTTGTTCCTTTTTTTCTTTTTTTTCTTTTTTTTTATTACACTTCCCCTCCCCCACACTTAAACAACACATTGTCCTCAATGTGTAAGTACGTGGACTATAGGTACAGATTGGCTTTTTTTTTCTGTTTTTCTTTTTTTTTTCCAAACACAATGGAACTCACTTGTATTGCTCATGATGCATCCCAACCTCCTCTAACTTCCCAAAACCAGAACATAGCTCAGAATTTAATTGTGAATGATCTATATGCTCATAGGTAAGGGATTAACTGTTTGGAACAAAATCATTTTAGGTTAGGAAATCTTTTAGTGAGTTAACAAAGAAAAAGGATTACAGAGGCTCAAAGGGGTAACTAGGATCAATTTCTGTCAAGGTTGGCTATTAAGGCTCAAACGGTCCAAAGATGGCCTAAATCATTTCCCCAATGTTGCACAGTCTAGAATTTCGCCTTGAGTGACCATCAAACAAGTTCTAGAATTCATTGAAATCTGAAGAAACATTTAAATTACATAAACTTTCTCTAAGTGAACAAATAACTCAGTGATAATAGCTCAGTGCACAATGTTGCGCAAGGAATCAAAAGCAAAGCGAAAACCAATAAACATTTCAATCACACAGATCCATGCATAATTTATCATTTTCCAAGAGTTATTCTTAATTCAATCATTATCTTATCATCGACCCACAAAATGCAAGAAAAGAGGTACGTGGCGTTGTTACACCTGAGTCAAGATTGTATATTTCAACAATCCTTAGGACCAGTAGCCCGCAGACTTAAGGTTTCCAGCCTATATACCTTTATTATAAAGAACAAAACAAGAAACAAGACACTTCAAACAACATAAAATAAACAAACTACAGATTTATTTAGAGAGAATGCGTTTCAAGGGTTAAAGAAACCCCATATTCTGCCATTCTCAGGTTTTTCCACAATGTTTTTTTTTTTCGAATCGAAACTGATAAAGACAAAAACACACAACAACTCGAAATTACATAAAACTAAACTTACTCAAAAATAATAAAGTCCAACAAATCAGCAAACACAAACAAGTCAGTTAGAATGGGTCTAAAAAGTTTAGAAGTTAGCCTCCTTATTCAGCCATTATGGATTGAAGAGATCCAGAATGCGTTTCAGGAGAACTTGAACTTTTTAAGCCACCACTCTAAAAACCGAGATTAGAAAATATTACCTGGGACGAAAGAAATAACCTGAAAAAGCTCAAAAGAAATGACATGAAAAATCTCAAATAAACACACTAAAAGAAAGCAAACAAAAACGAAGCAAACCAGCAAATAGAGATTACAGATGGAGGGTTAAATCCAGTTGACGCCTTTTGTTGCCTTCTCAAAACCACTTTATCCGAGCCATTGTTGGATCAGGTGAATAGACGAATTCTTGTAGTTTGTCAATTAACTCTCCTGCAGTTGAAGCTGTAACCAGCATTTGCCTTGCTGACTGTGAGATGAAATTTTTTTCTACAGCTTGATCAAGAAAGGACAACAAACCATCAAAAAAATTATTAACATTTAACAAACCAATGGTTTTCCGATGGATGTTTAGCTGTGCCCAAGAGGTGATTTGAAATATCTCCTCTAATGTACCATAACCACCAGGCAAAGCTATAAATGCATCGGACTTAACAACCATAGGTGCAATACGCTCATGCATGCTAGAGACCTGTAACTCTTCCCCGATTGTAGTGCCTACGATATCTCGTACAGCTAATGGTTTAGGGATAATGCCGAGAACTTTGCTTCCTCCTAAGGATGCAACTGTCGACACACACCCCCATTAACCCAAGACTACCCCCTCCATAAATCAAATGAATACCCCTCGCAGCTAATGTCCTACCAAGATCAAGAGCTGCTGTGGTAAACTCTCCATCTTTACCAATTTGCGATCCGTAAAATACGCATATATTGCGGAATCGCCGAATTGGTGTTTTCTCCATTTCTACAAGTGCTCTAATCTTGTGTAAGACACGTTAGATATTATGCTTTTCAATTGCAAGACAGTTTATGTAATGACATATGAAAATATGCAGAATGTATATATACACCCATAAAACTCTCAAATTTTGACACATGGGGACATACTTTCGGTGGGGGTTGCTCGATGCAGATTTATCGCCCAAGATTTGAAAAAATGAGATATGCTTTCGGCGAGGTTTGACAAAACCTACACACTTGTCTCCCACGTGAAGCATGGAAAATGGAGATACACTTTCGGCGGGGGTTGACAAACCCCCCACACTTGTCTCCCACGTGAAGCATAAAAAATAGAGATACACTTTCGGTGGAGGTTGACAAAACCTCCACACTTGTCTCCCACGTGTACTTATGCCATAGGTAGTCATATGGTTTGTCAAAAAGAAAACTTGAAATTAAAACAAACAAAATCAACAAACAACAACAACACAAAAACAACATTGATAATCAGATCAAACGAAACACGAAAAAAAAATTGACAACAACAACACACATTCAAATATACAAGTAGTTGTGATTGTGGCTCACATCTTCCTCTGCTTTTACGTCCAGTAACGGCTGAAACGCCTTCTATGAGTCGGGGATTTGCTTCCCATCCAGTTTTCTTATAAACTGGCAAACAGGGTCGTTTTTAGTCCGATTCCCTAGACTATAACACTGCAATTCATCACGAAATTGTGTCCATAGATTAAGTAATTCACGCTGAACAAGTCCCCACAAGAATGGGA